>CM046840.1:41771723-41969223 GCA_025618425.1 Heliocidaris tuberculata
TACATCGTATGGTAACATTCTCTTACCTCATGATCCCCTAAAAAAAAACATTCATCAATCATTTATCGATTTCTATCTTTATCGTTGTGAAAATACTTCATTCCTTGTGAAAATGAACTTGACAGAACTCATACTCTTTCCAACAACCTTTCCAAGTTGAAAAACAAAAGGAAAATCTTATTTCATGTTACTTCATGTTTTTAAAAACAATAACAAAGGTTAACTAAGTGAATAATAACACATATGCACAATGTTGTACACATGATCGTGTATCATCACATTTCTTAGTGCTTCTTGTAGAGTAAACATTGAAGGTGACAATTTTTCTTCATTAACTAATTTCCTTCATCCCCCTTCTAGGCAATTAATTGTCACTCAGTAATCCTTATATGAATCGAATCTGTTACCATATTACGCGGGGACTGACGCCGGTATGTTATGACACTACCTCGAAAGTGCGAATGAGGAGGTGTAGCGAATTGAGATTTTAAAGCCCAATTATGGTAATAGCGACTCCGAAAGAGTCAACACTCGCAAGCTGTTTGCAGGATTTCTTTCAAGACTTAGAGATGTGTCGCTAACATCTCGTATATCAGAGGAAACTTTTGATTTGAGATGGGGGTATATGTTTACCGTGGCATATTGATGTACAGCGGGCCATTAGAGCATGAAAATACAACGAATAATTAATCATTCACGCTGGCAATGCGGTATTAGATGTTTTACGTCATAAAAGAGATCCCCCATTTGTTATCATACACAAAATTACTCCAAATGTCCCCATATTCATTCTTATGATAGATTTCACAGGAGTTCATAAAGAATGTATGTAAAACGTTATACATATTTCAATATATGTCTGTTTCTTCATAAGAATTATTAATGTATATTTCATGTACATGACAAAGAGGAGTTCTCTTTGCATGATATTACACATGACCGAAATTCCAGTAGGAGGTTTTTAATATCAAAACTGATCTCGGCTTCAAAAGAGTTTTTAACTTTCTCATGCTTGCATTCACCTCGAATTCCTCAACCTGTTTCTTTGATTTCTTGCTTCAACTCAGATCAACTTAAAGTGATTTGGTAACTTTGTAGAGGCTTGATAAAAATCTGAGCTGCCTGGCCTTACATGCTATCATTGTATGTAATATGGTGTAAAAATGAAGCCAAAGAAAAAAAAAGCACTTCAAAATCATCATGTGCTTCACAAAAGTAAACATATGAAAGTGACCGGAAATGCCAGACTCATTTTTCCCCATAGACTCACTGTTAGACTAAAGCGTGTGGCCATACGCTTCCGTAAATGGGAGTATTCATACATAGATATCTTAATAATAGCATTATATATTTGAAAACCTTTCTATATGCCTGGCTATTTATTTATCCTTCTGAACATCATTATACAAGACAAATATCAAAATTCAACAATTTATTAAATCAAGCCCCCACAAAGTTACCGAATCCCTTTAATATGAGGAGTAACCTTTTCTTTAAAGAGGAGCTCTGTCTATAAACCATGATCTCCTCAACCAGCAAAAGATATTCGAAATAGTTTCAACGTCTTCCCAAAGTTGAGACGTTGAAAAAGAATGTTTAAAACTTTGATATAACAAAAGGCCTGCTATGAGGTTTAATGTGAAGTGCTCTCATTCAGATAATTGTAGGTTCCTGCAGCAATATATTAAAAATATTACTGTATGAATGTCAGTTTACCACTTCGAAGTGCTCTTTGTTAGAAAACTTTCTTTGAAAATACTTTATCATCTTTCGTAATTCTCAGAAAACGGTAGTTTAGAAACTATACGCTAAACTTAAGTTTCATAATCTGTTCGAACACTTAAATTCGTGGGTTTTTTTTTCTGAGGTGGGTGTGTAAGGATTTTGCTGTATTCATCCTCCGGTTTCCACAATGATTCAACAGGAAGCCATTTTTTCCTTCAACCCAAGACATCAGTTTCGATAAAGCAGTATCAAGTCACAAAAGCATATCCTCATAGCCTGTATCCCCGGGCCCTATGAGCATTTCTTTTAAGGTTGTTCAGTTCAATACGTGAATGCATTTTCAATTATTTCCATCATGCACGAGTAGATTTTACCCTACGCTCTGGTAATGTAATTGTAATTTTGAGGGGAAACTCGTTTAAAGCGATTCTGAATTGTTAATCATGCATAAATGGGTTGCAACTTTGCAAGACCAACAAAATATTTTTTTTTAAACCCTCATGAAAACTTGACATAAATCGCATTAATTGAAAAGCAAAACACATAAGAGAATATATCTTATGCGCACATGGGAGTGTACTTACTTGAATTCCCTTTTCATTTGCGCATAACAGAGCAGTTACATATTTTCTACCATATCATGTATAGCAGATATCATGGACTGATGTTTTGTACATTCATGGAGGTTCGTTTTGATTCTGTGAACATTTATTTTCCGTATTCAATGGACCTGATTTGTGCCTTTAAACACAAGATCGTTCAAACTCTTTAGCCCAAAAGTGGACCTTCTCTTGTGTAAGCTTAACTCATATTTCGATTGTCATTAATCAAAAACAATGTGATTCTTGAGGAGACCTATATGGAAAACTGCCCACTGAGCTAGATGTATTAAAAGTCGATTGTTATGTTGAAGCTAAGAAGCCTAGAACGAGTAGTAGGGGCGAACAGTATCAGATTAGTCACAATCATGACAATGTAATGCACTTTGACAAATATGTATGATTTAATTATCATTGTCAACATGCCTACATTATAATCCCTTGATTAATATTATTGTCCCTGTACATCGTCAACAAGATTATTAAAATTTTGAATTTATGGACAAGTCTTCAAAAGGTCAAACTTTGCCGACAGAAATTTAAATTGGGCGTTATCCCCCACCCTCCAAAGACGCCCCTGCTAATACAAAAACAGTCAACGCTTCTAAATTATTCCAATACGTGTAATCAGTTCCTAAAGTCAATTCAGAAGTAGAAAAGAGATTGTCAGTGCACATTTCAAAGTCAACAAAAAGAAGATAAAAAAAAAAAAAAAAAAAAAAACGAAAACGTAACAGAGACTTCAGACCGCATTAAAACCTCTCAAGAAGCAATGATGTAATCAATAAATTTCCTCCAAGTTCCGTTCAATTTTAGAAATCTCAGTCATAGTGAAAATCTTTATTATGAAGTAGAAGCTAAGTTGACCCCATTGTCTGAATTAGGGTCCCAGAAAGAGTAAAGCCTATTCGTCACGGGAAATCACCGAAGATGAGTATAGTCTGGTAAATCAAAAATATGATTCAGATATCACTTTCTACTTGTATTAAGGTCAAAGATTGGATAGACTTACATTTTAAGATACTTAACAGAAAGCATTACTGATATGGGATTTAGAACCCCAAGTCGTTTTCTGAGACCGCAAAGTGTGAGTAACGCGGCGGGAAGCCAAGTATTTGGAGGGGAATTTACTTGTAGAAGGCGAAGGAAGATGCAAAATACTATTTTGGGAAAAGCGAAGGAGAAAACTGTTTATCACTTTTCTGTCAATACTATTCGCGCGTGACAACTTTCCTGCACGATTCCTATGCAGCCTTCTGAAAGAAACTTTTTTTTTTTTAGTTGTTTCTATCATATTTTCGTTGAAGTAATTTGCACCCAAATAGTCAATACCCAAAGGGTCAATACAAGAAGGGGAATGAAGGTGATATACCCCTAATCAGAAAATCTGTAATAATTTTTATGCCTTTGTCCTTACCTTTTGAAACTAGAAGAATTGTTTTTCAAGGTACTTTTTAACACCCGGGGGGGGGGGGGGTTATATGACAAAAAAACTCAGTCACGATTGTTAGCGGCAACACAAGATTTGCCAAGAAAAAAGAAACGAGTGAAATATTATTTCTCTCAAAAAATGAGATTCATATACTACGAAATTATCTCTTACCACCCCTCTCCACCCCACCGCCTTTTCAAACACCGCCTTGCACATCATCACGACAGGAGGTGTACAGTCGGTGCAATCAAATGTGGACTAAATTTTTTATTCATTAATTTTTATTTCAACAGGGTTGCCGCTTCAATTATCAAGCTGATATCACTGCGGGCCCTGTACGATAAAAATTACATTGCAACATAAAAATTCTGACACACTTGGTGAATACAAGTGTAATGAAATATAAAATAATGGACCAATCTTTAAGAGGAGTAAGTCTTGTTTTGGAACAATGTTTGTCGTAAACGAATACATTAAAATGATCATGATTAATATTTGATATTGCCCCAAATTTATCCTACACCTATGTTTTGATTTGATTTATTTATTTTTTATTTAATTTATTTATTTTTCAGTTTCACATATCGGTTCAAAAATGCAGTAAGTTTGTACTTCAAAGAAAAATTAATATGAAGGTAATGAGAAGAAAATAAATGATGGGGAAACACGAATCAATATTGATCGAAACACATTCATGTATATTGAAACGGAGGAGCATGCTATAGAAAGCAATGTTTGTGTGGTGCAAACGCTTAAAGACTTCTGTTACATAATAGAATATGGTCAGACAAATTCTAAGAATTTTGATAAATAATGGCGAAAGTTACAAACAAATTCACAGTATGCCTACGTAGGTGTATAATAAGAGAGAGAGAGAGAGAGAGATAGAGAGAGAGAGAGAGAGAGAGAGAGAGAGAGAGAGAGAGAGAGAGTTGTAGAATAAGAGATGGGGGGGGGGAGGAAACGGGAACGTGAAGACTGGGAACAGGAGCAAATGAATATATTGTACTAGATACCGCTTATAACCACCACCTGGGCAGTAGGGCAGGGCCCATCGCCAACGAACTCAGGACAAGACTGTATGTACCTTAATCACCAAAGTTTAATCTTTAAAAAACAGTTGATGAAATCACTTCCAACATACGTGCCAATCTGTGGTGCCAATGGGATTTATGCACACACGTGCGGAATGGCTGTACTAACGCCAAAATGGTAGCGCTCATCATTATGTCAGGCTTTAGAGGCTCATCAAGTTAAATTTCTAATGACGGACGTTAAGTTAAATTCCTATAAAGACTTGTTTGGAACGCTCAGAGCTAAATATAGCGGAATTCAAAGATATATGTACGAGTGTACTTTAGGCATTAAATTCAATATTTCTTATCATATTAGTTGGGACTATTCCAAACTTAATATTGGAAGACGACGCCTGTCATTTTCTAATACATCGCGACCTTGATATCTTCGGAAATTGGATCCGTTGAATTTTACATCTTATTTTGAGAAAAAGGTAGAGTGACATACATAATCACTGGTTCCTTTCAAAGATAAGTATCACCTTCTATTGCATATATGCAGCGGTATGATGAAACGATTTCACTTTTAACAAAAAACTGAGGCTGATAAAATGATAGGAATTTACTGTGTTTTCATATTAACTATGATCTTTCCTTTATGTAGTCTAGTCCTAGATCTCTGCGACATTAAAGCTTGGGTGCCCTGCAGAATGATGCAAATAGACAATGTACATGTCGAGAAAATCACACTCCATTGTTTTGATCGTTTTCTGACTGCATCTACACATTTCCATCCATTCATTGTTCAAATTTTTTAAAGTGTTATTATTACCACGATTACTACAGCAATTAAAACTAAATGATTCAGTAATTTGACGGGAAAATGGGTTCACGTCCTTCTGCAGGGCACATAATGTTTGGTTTGGTTTAAGTTGTCAGGCGTCTACTTTATGTGACATCACAAGTTCTGTCGTCTACTCATGGTACACTAACCCATGAAAAGCTTTATTCTAGATCACCCTTTATCTCAAGGCATTGACGATAACACGACCGCTTTCCTGAAACTAATTCCTGAGAATCCTCTGCCCTGAATCTCCGTTAGAGTCATAATTTCATATGAAATTCGTCAAATAAGCAAGGTCATTGAAAGTTTGATCATGTCAGTTTATCACCGTGTGTTTTGTCATTTAGTTGAAACGAGAAGTCGACTTTAAGAGAAATATTCATGAAGCTTGTCAAATGGAGACCTTGATTTTAGAATTTGAATCA
Source organism: Heliocidaris tuberculata (assembly GCA_025618425.1). NCBI lineage: Eukaryota > Metazoa > Echinodermata > Echinoidea > Camarodonta > Echinometridae > Heliocidaris > Heliocidaris tuberculata. The sequence goes on from CM046840.1 coordinate 41,777,765, forward strand.
CTTCCCCTTTTAGACGGGTCACTAGGAGTTTGATATGTGAATCATTATTTTCAAATGCCTGCTCATAATGTCCCCCAAAACACTACATTTAAAAAAAAAAAAAAAAAAAAAAAACATACATGCTTCGAATAATTTAATGGTTTATCTTAAAAGGTACAATTTGCTCATTTACAAATTTGGTGCAAAATCTTCTAGAAACAAAAAAGGAAAAACCAACAAATTTTGGTGTCTAGAAGAAGAATGCTTTAATCCGGCAGTTTGGCTCCTTTCTTCAGTGACGTCACTATTTTGTCGTCTAACGCGATTTGGATTAGACAAGGAAGCAGAATTTAGGACTACCCATCATTGATGACTATGGTGTCGACGATGATGAAAGGCTTTAAGTCTTGGTACAAGTTTTCCTTTCATCGTTTTTTCACACTCCTAATTCAATCACCCGTGATCATTATTTTAAACAAATCATGTTTAATCTCATTTTCCACGATGTTTCTTTCTTAACATTGTTTCAGTATTTCCTATCAGCTGGCTTTAAGCGTAAACAATATATGAATCAACTTAGATAGGTGATGTAGTGTGTATGCTGTTTTCTATAAGAACAAAGAAACCTAATTAAATATGCACTTGATCCATTTCCCTAACTCACAGGAAATATAATTTTGTGTTATAGAAAACACAAAAATATATGGCCTAAATAAATTTGAACTTTAATCTATAACTTATCAACATTTTTGTGAACATATATCTTTTAATATATTAGTATTTAAAAACATTACTACATAAGATATGTTGAATTGCAGTTTTGAATTGAATTTATTTCCACATCTCCATTCAAATAAACATTTATAAAACATGACAAATATATATACAAACAGTAACACCGTACAAAGAAGTATACAAAGGAGGAAAAATGTTGTTTTCTTTCTTAACCGTGTAAACCTTGTCTCCCTTAAAATTATGTTTAATCATAAACTCTGCTAAACTAAAAATGAAAAATTTTATCTTACACAAGTTACGCATTTTGAACAAATATAGGTGTGGAACAAAGACTACTTGAAATCTAATTATATCACATAGGATGCAGGGTGACAGTGTTCCGCCCTAGGAGGGGAGAAGGGGGGAGCTACGAAGTGACCCCTAACCACGCCCTTTCATCAACCACAGGCACTTCAGTATACAGTGATAGCAGCTCGATAATCTAGGCCCGGTCACTGCACAATCATTTGAGAACCCACAAAAGTAATATTCGATCTAGCGGACTTGCGTAAACATCCTGTCGAACAGTGCGGCGTCTTCAATTTCTCTACCTCAGCTAATTATGGAAAAGTATTTTGTTTCGTAGATTAAAGACGAGTCACATTTCGGGTTTAACCAACTTTGCTCTGCCCTTTATTGGGGGTATATTCGATACTGTTAACGGTTCGAAAGTAATTAAAAGTGCAGAACATAAGCTACCTAACGTTGCTATTAATTATATTGAGAGTGAAGTCATTAAAATATAATTTGAAGTGTTATAGCAAGATATTCAAAACAAGAACAAAGTCACCAAGTTTAACCCATTATGCTTCTGCTCTTCATCGAGTGACATTCGATAGCGTCATTGGTTGAGCATTTCGTCAAAGGTGCAGGACATCGGCTAGTTTTTAAAAGGCCTGCTGTTAACCATTCAAAATGAAGTGATTAAATATATAATTTAAAGTGTTATTAAAACAAGATGATAAAAAAAACCAAACAAAAAAACCAGAGTCACATTTCGGGTTTAACCAACTACACTGCTGCCCTTTATCAAAGGGCACTCAATATCGTCAATCTTTGGGCAGTCGTTATAATGCATGGCATGAAGCCAGCCAAAAGTGCTAATGGAGGGGGGGGGGGGGGGACACAAAGGAAATTTAAGCGGTAAATTGCTTCTTTAAAATGGTAGATTGTTGGAAGAAGAGGGAATGCAAACACAGAATCGAGAAAATAATACTGCATTGCATAAACACATGATAATTATTGCAAAAACACATAACACTGCATTGCACAAACACATGCATATTGTAATCTTCACTTATAATCTTGCCATTGTATTGTTGTGCTTGCACGCTATAAGACTCCATTGCTACTTTGTTACAGTTCTCTTCCTTTCTCTTTCCTCCTCTTCTTTTCTTTTATTTATATTGTGCATGTACTTGTGTTTCCCGTTATTTAAGTGTAAGCTTACTGGGATTTGCGCCTTCTTCCTATTTAAAGTTACTAGTATTTCATTCTAAATATATTACTTTATATTATTTTGTACTATGTGAACAAATGTTAAACGTCCACAAAAACGATGGAAGAAAAATAAATGTTAATTTGAATGATATCGTCTGCCCTGTCTGGAAGCCAAATTTTATTTAAAGAAGATTCTCTTTTCCTTTTTGACAAGAACAAAATTATTCAGTACCAATTAAAGATTATGTCCTCATGAGAGAACGCTCAATATGCAACGTTTCCCGTAGTTGTTTTTACCGATTTCAGGTGTCATCTAATTATTCTATCCCATGCTGCTAAGAAGAGAAAGAAGTCTCCCTCCTAATATCACGAGTATTCTATTATTACACATTTTCATGACTTCCGCAATCACTGGCCCTGTCCCCCCCCCCTGCACCTTCATCTGAACATGTTCCAACTGTGGTCATAGTCATGCGTTGAGGTTAATGTCACATGAATCATAATCCGTAGGTTATTCGCTTTAATGATTGACCACACCTGGATTTTGTGTTTTGACCACTTATATACACTTACACAAATATCAGTGTCTGGGGCTGAACATTTGATCTCCATACTTCATATTCCCTATTTTAATATATTTTTTTCTTCACCAACTATTTCATTGTTTTATCAAGAGCAATATAGCCATGAGAGGAGAGCAAAGATGAGCCCAGTTCCCCCACTTCTGTTTTTATCGGGGAGATCACTGGTTTTACATAACGGGCTGATGCCCTTGCAATGACTCGAGCCGTCGGGTTCTTCCCTCAACTTTCACCCCCTCGTAACTTTAAAAATTCTCCCGCACCTCCTGTAAAATTTGTTCACATAAATGTAAGAAAGCGGCCTGACTATGTAATACTAGAGCATTATTCGTTCTCTCTCTATATGCATAAATACACGAAAGACATTTACAATTATATAATGGAGAGGAAATAACGAAATTCCCCCTTTTCAGCTCACAACCCGGCCTCACTTTTCAGTCAAAGATGTCACATGACTATTATTGGTCACTGTTTGGTCATGAGCACTAGTTAAGGTTCTGTCACTAATCTCAGTTAATGACTGTTTAGGGGAAGTCCATATCACATTTCAGATTAAAGGTATATATCATTGTTACACTGAGCAGAGTGGGAAGTGGATCCAAACACAGAGACTTTAGCTCAGATATAGTTGTGCCATTCTAGCATGGATGTAGAGGGCGCAATATCTGATAGTCTAAGAACCAAGAAACAACGCTGGCTGGTTCAGTGTGCTATCATAAAAGGGGGTCAAAACCCCCATGACACCCCCCCCCCCCCCCCCCCCCCGTGAATCTGCCCTTGCCTTTGGTTAACAATTTTGTCTTTTTTTTTTATTTTTTTTAATGTCTATTTTGCCCCCAAATGATGTCCAGGATTCGGGGTAATATAACGTGGTCTGATATGCATCTAAAAAACACATTTTATCCTTCATGAACCTTACTCGAAACATGATAAATATATAGAGCTCACCCTTAAATAATAATCTATTATGATAACGTTCACATGCACTTGAACAGAAACTGATGGCAAAATGTTGGGTAGCAATACATACTATGTCAAATTCCACTTCAAATTACTTACACTAAATTTCTCTGTTTCCGTGGATTAAAATGATTTAAAGGTCAATCCCAAACATGCCAAATGAACATTGATTTAGAACATGATATACACGTATGTAACCTGAGATGTACATCGTGCTCATTAAAACACAGGAAAATTAAGTTCATCTGCGGTTAAATTGTAACGTTGTAAAAATTTTAACTGATGAGTGTTAATACGTCATCATGTAAAAATGTTTATTTTAAAAATAATTCGTGTAAAGATTTTTTTAAATGTAAAGTTATAATCATGACATTTTGTAAAACTGCAAATCATTGGGTTCTGACTTCACATATTTGTAATTTTTCCTGTGTATGGAAAATATATAATTATTACTTGTCTTCAACAAGTTCATACAAATATACTAAATCTTTATGTTATATTGGATTTACATTCCCTGTACGATACATATAAAGTATAAACAATCTCTCCTCTTTCTCCCTCAATATTTCCCCCTCTCTTGTCAATAAACATAAAAAATATGACAAATATTTTGTGTTGAAGTCTGGATGCTTAGATATAAAATATTGTTGTTGAATCATAACACATGAACTGTGACATTTTCGGGTCTTATATGAATGAATGAGTCGATTTACGGATGACAGCTGGTGTTAAGCTTTTTATTCCGTGACGAATATTTTGACGCAAGTATGCTAAATTCGAATGCTTGTTTCTTTATCCATCCTATCCCCATGCGTGCAATGTGACGTGGGTGTTTAAAACAGGTTCGTTATTTTATATAAAATGCCAGTCTTCATCTCACGTTTATATTGTTTCTCAAATTCCAAATTACATTGTACTTATATTCATTTATTATTGATTATTTGTTAGGAGTAATATTCGTAAATCTGCTTATACTTATTCCCACAGTCCCACACATCATAGAAATTAGACATAAACTACACAGACATTGGTTATAAGAATTGCATACATTTCGTGATATCAAAGTGAAGGGGTAGCAGATATTATAAAGAGGGATTGCCTGGTTGCCGCGTGATCTGGCTCGTGTTTCCTCTATTTCTAAAAGATACTCTGTCAAATCTCTGTCACATTTACCAATGTTATACGACTTGTTATTTTTATACCATATATACTGTAAATCTATAAATAGTTTACAAGTCATAAAATAATGTGTAATATTAAACAAGTTGCAATAATTATCTGTACATTCTCACACTGTAGTTCCTCATTATTGTGACATTTGTTATTGCTTTGTAATGGCATATAACATGAGTTACCCTTAATTCTGCACATGTCAACGTGTGTTTCTGGATATGGGAAGGTTGTTTTTGGTAGTGGTGGTGGGGGAGGGGAGGAGTCCGGTCATCTTTCCCCTCCCCCATCTCCAACAGAGGAACACAATGACGTCTGGGTGTACCAGGCTTGAACCCTGGGCATAGGAGTAAGCCTGTAGGTGCAGGAAATCAAATCAAACATCCGATTATACCCTTTCCGCTCCAATAGGACATTCCCGCCCATTCCATGTGCATTATCATGCGCTCCACCAGCTGTGTGACATTCATCATTACCAATGGCGGGGGCGTCTGAAGAGGGGTTTAAACGCCCACCATCAGCAATTTCTGTAGGGAAATGGCAAAATTTCAATGCTTTTTTCATTTGTTGGAAATATTTTGGCTAACATGTCAGCAAATTTGCTCTTACAACACCCCTCCCCCTATTAAAATGGTCTAGCGACACTACATAGCCAAGAGTGCATTCATTTACAACACATTATTGATGTGGATCCTCCCCCTCATGTCAAAATGACATTAGAATATTTGAACGATGAAAGGTTTGATATGGGCCCATATGGTTGAATGCAAGCAAATATGAACTTATAATTGATTCAATAAATCTTTCCATTATTCTTTGGTATGCAAATATTCATAACGGAATGATCATATTGTATCCTGACGTAATGCTTACTTTCAGTAAATGACATTTGTTGGTTGATTTAACTGAAGAAAAGATGAGCAAACTCTCATATTTTAGCGTGACTATACAGGCACGAATCACCTACATCTTGTATATGCAGTTTAAGCACGTTTATCTTATTTATTGAATGCTTTTTAGGTGAACATCGTGACTTCAAAATGCAATACATGTATTTCCTTTTCACAATTAATTACTGACGGGTCCCAACTAACAGTGTTCTAATTAATGTTGATTTAACTCACGCACATTTCAATGTTTTATCGAGTGCTCTCTCCCTCTCTCTCTCCAAGATTCCGTCATCCTGGAAATATGTTTTTATTTTGCTATGTTTAACAGACCTTTTCTCTCCTTTTCTTTCTACAAAGTTCACCCTTTTGGATGGGGATAGAATAGGGTAGAGTGGGGCAGATTGATTTTTGATTAGTTCCTGAACAGACTAATTATTATTTCATACCATCTTTATAGTGTTAAACTACTCCAACTATACGCAGTGTTATAGTTTAGTGCAGTTTAAATAAGAGATGGCTAAACCATGACGCTTATCTGCTTAAAAGCCTCTTGTGAAATCTAACTAAAAGACATGTCTATTAGGTATTTAGTTGGACTAAATTTTCTCTTCTTATCCATCCAGGATATATGCCATTCATATTGCTAAATCGTCGTGTGTAAATGTAAGACATTTTCCAAGAGCCAGTTTAATATTCCGCGATACTGTTTACTCCATGTATATGAAGCTTTCCGCACACAAAAATAATGCATTGCAAAGAGCCTCCATTGTTACAGGGGTATGTACTGCGCCTCATGACTACCCACACGTTGTGTGTCCGGACAAGTTGGTTATCCGGACACGTCACTTTTAAACAGTAAATTCATGCAAATTGTCATAAATCTTTTACAAGATAGGTTGACAGTTGTATGAATTGCAAATATTCACTGATTTAAGTGTTACTTGATGCCTATTTTCCCGTAAAATCCGATGACAAAATTGACAAGTTAACTTTTGTGTCCAGACACACGACCCCCCCCCCCCCCCCCCCCCCCCCGTCATACGTGTCCACAATAATCATATCATTTGTATCAATGTGTTCGACCACGTGTGGGCAAATGGTGTTTGAGAGAACGTGTGTTTGTGTGTGTGTGTGTGTGTGTGGGGGGGGGGGGGTGATTGCACGTGCGGGCGCGCGTGTATGTATGCAATAATCATCACCTTTTCGTCAACATTATATGGAAATTGACCAGCTGCTGTAAGCACACTATTCTCATGATGAATCATGAGAAAGCTCGTCATCGATCAAAATTAATGACATCTTCCAGCTCAGTAATACTTCAGGCATTTTTTTATGCTCCATTTATGGCCAATGTTTTTTTTCTTCACTCTATTTTAAAATCATATTCATATAACACGATAAAAACTACTTTCGAAAAATAAACTCAAGGGTAATTTCAAAGGCCTATTGTAATGCCCATTGCAATAAGGTTCAGATTACGTAATACGCCATTGTAATGTTCGCACATTTCTAAAGGTGATAGATAGGTCTATTGAAATTGCCTTCAGTTGATTTTTCGAAAGTAGTTTTTATCGTGTTATATCTAAATTCTTATAATAGTATTCTGCTATACAAGAGCCTAGGATGAACCTGGTCCATTTGGAGTAAAGAGAGTTAAAGCCTCGACCGTAAGGGTAATAATTTAGTATGATTTTGTCTCTAGCGCAGTGACACATTAGTTTGTAGAGCTAGAAATAATGTCTGAACTAAGGTCTCCAGAAGGGCAGTGGTTGATCAAGAGTTCTTTTTTTTTTTTGCGAACTCCCATATGTGTTGTACCTATGATTTTTCCTCCAAAATACTTTAAATTGAAAAGGACAAGCTGATTTGCAAGTCCACGTTCAAATCCTAGACCGGCCCCTGCAACTGCAATATTTGAACATATTTGCCAAAACGGAGAGGGGGGGGGGGTGTATATCTAGGTAGCCCCGCTGCAGACTCACTGTAACTTGTATTGATCCAGGGCCTTCCAAAGGGGCTGGGGTGGGGGGCTACCTTCGACTTCTTCACTCTATGCTGGATATGCCTATGATATGAAAAAGGAGGGTGGGGGTTGCATATATGCAGCCCCGCTATATTGAACCAAGGCATTCCAAAGGGGGTGGGGATAGGGGCTACCTACGGCAGCTTTACTCTATTATGCATAAGCTATTGATATCAAAACGCCTTTCCAGGACCTAAAGATGGCAGTCAAATCGAGTATCCCGAAAACTGATTCAACTGAAATCGAGGTCCGTCTTGCCATTCACTTGACGTCATCAAGCTCATAATTGTCATTACATAAACAATGCATTCTTAACACACTCAACGACCCCCCCCCCCCAAAAAAAAGGGGGGATTTTAAGTTGGCAATCGGCCAGCTTAGAAGTCGATAAAGGGAATCACATTGTAAATTACTGGTGAGTTATCGGTCGGTCTGGAAAGCATCCAATTGATGTTACATTTTTAAATCAGTGAGGAAATTTTCATCTTATCTGCAGTAACCTCTAAAAAATCTCTACCGTGTTATACTAGACATGACATTTAAACATGACAAATTATCAGAGTATTATTGGTACCTCTCGGTTTGTGGGGTTCTAACTTCTTGGCATGTATAACAAATTATGTGTCCAAGATATCTGACAAGTACCCCTAAAAATTCAATGTTAGGAAATGGACTTATCATCCTGTATTGTCATGTCCAAGCCCACTTTTTCTCTATGTGTATGTGTGTACATGGTGTATTAAGGGTGAGGGCGTGGGCCCGTGAGTGTGCGAGCAATGATGCACAATTTATTTTCATTCTTTGAAGTATACACCTGACACTTTTTATTCGGCCAATTATTTGTGCTGGCATTTTTCTTCCTCACTGATGTTTCTCTTCTTCCCTTCCTTCTCTCTCTCTCTCTCTCTCTCTCTCTCTCTCTTTCTCTTCTAACCCCCTTCTTTTCTCACTTTCTTTGTTATACGTCATTCCAGACGTTTTCTCACTTCCACTTCTTAATGCTCCTAACTTTCTTTCAATCGCTTCTTTGACCGATTTATGTGGTCTAGACCAATATTATATGAAATGCGTTCCAATAGATATAATACAATCATGATTATGTCCGATTAACTAATAAGGGAGGTCAGGTGCATCTGCTATTTTTCATTCAGTCCTCGATGAAACGATGAACTTCAAGAAAAGTAGATCATACGGCATAACAGTCTAATCGCGTTCTTTTATGCCCCTGATTTAGTGTTTCTGAAACCACAGTTATATCCTTTCGCCCCATCCCATCCATTATTTCCCGTGGAAAACATGTACATGAATAAGTAGATTTAAGCCATTTCTATGGTGTACCCAATCCAAATTTTCGACGAAGTATATATTTTTCTCTTCCTAAATGCGCTAACAAGTTTATCAAATTTCGAACTTGTCTTTCAGAGGTACCGGAAAGGGTAAAAGTCTACACATGTCGTGCTCCATTTAGGCTAATCTTAACTATCTAACTATATAATGCATAGCAAGGCTAGCGAAAGGTTCAATAAGTCGGTCGTTATGCTTCGGACCAGATTTTTTTCAGGTCCGAGAAAATTATCCACGAAACAGCTGTACATTATAGTCGAAATATATTGGATTTTTATGAAGAAAAAAAAAACAATCATCGAGACACTTCTGTTGCAATTGTCGTTTTCTGGAACTTTATGCCTGGGTATGATTCAGAGTTTAATATTACCGAGGCATTTTTTTGTGTGTGAGTCACAGAGACAATTACCACGCAGATATTGGTATCGTCTTTCTAGAGAAACATCTTAATTCACTGAATTTATGAAGTTCTTGAGAGAGCACTTTTTATTCTTTATAAGAAGAGTGTTTTTCTTTGGAAAGGAGGGGGAGAAATCGTATTTCCAACCACACTCTATTTCTTTCTAAATCGCTAAATTCCGTCTCCATAGACCTGAACCTTTCCCTAAACCCTTGTATAGTTTCAGTAAGCCCCAAATTCTTCTTCAGACTTCCGTCATAATAGGTGATAAAGAGCAGGTATACTCGCAATTCTAAGGCACTGTGAAGTTCTTATCGAATGGGGTATAAATAAAGTTAAAGTGGTCTCTATACATTGCAAGCCCAAACAAATAGCTCCTAGTACAGAGTATCAAACTCACTGAAAACCATAATATTTCATAAGACATCTCCCGGGAGTTGTCCTGCTTTAAGTGTCCTAGGGTACTTGTTCGGGCCTTCAGGGACTTATTGTCCTACTGGATGGATGTTGTAGGGGATAGACAGTACTGAGGATAGGTATCCAGGGTTGTTGATCTAGAATCCTTCCTACACTCACACTAAGTTTGCACGATCCCAGTTGTAGACTGCCCTCGCTGTAAGAACAATTTACAAATCGTTAAGGCTTGGGCCTCAGTTGCAACCATGAACTTGTTAAAGTTGAAAGAATAAGAAAAATGTTTTGCAGATTTTACCCAAAGGGCCCGTTCAAGCCGAGAAGGTTTCTAGAGCAATGAAAAGATTGATCTTTTGTAGAGAAGAGGTTTCCCCTTAAAATTCCCGAGGACAGTTATTCTATCTTTCATTACGTCGTCATTTTGTAAAAAAAGATACCTTCCTTCCCGAATTAAAAAAGAATTGATGAAAATGCCTTACCGTTGATGTGAAATATCTGCCATTATTATAATCTCTTTATGAGATACAACAACTTTACAATGGTATTGATTGACAAAAAACAACAACAATAACATTTCTTTGTTGGTAAATTTAAGATGGTGTATGAATCTAGGTAAAGTGACTTTGACGACTTGAGATCCAGGTACTCTTAAAAGACTGTCTCCTGTGACTCAAACCACGTGGACACTTCGTGACACTATCTCACTACATTGCACCAAATTGCCTCTAATCAGCTTCGATCACGTGGACACCCAGACACTATTAGCAATGGCGGCTGTCAAGAGTTTTCCAAAAATAGCGGACTGAAAGCGAGGAGTAGCACGCGTCAAATTATACCGTAGAGCGAAGATGAAGAAGACCTGGAGTTATCTCAAATTTTGCCAGAATTACACATTTCCGTGGTTTCAGACACTTTTACCACGTGTCAGGTTACATCCTGTTCTTACTTTGTAGATTCCAATTGGTCATCTAGGTGCTCATTGCAAAGACCATGCAGTGACCAAGTTGTGACTTATTCATACACTAAAATGAAAGCTCGTCTACGGAGCTAAAGACAAGAAAGTTGTTGCATATTGGCACCGTCTTTGTGTCAGTTTTTGGAGGCCATTCCTGTCAAGCTTTACATAATTGATCCTTTGATACGTAAGTAAGGTACCCTCCACAACGAATTCTTATAATGTGGAGTAGGCTGGATAGGCTGTATCAGTTCATTTATTTTCTCCAGAGAAGTACCCACTCTCTCAAATACACCATGCAAACTGTATGCTCTTCATAGGTTACTTGTATGCAGCTGTAATCTCTCTTTTTTTTCTTCTTCTTCTTTTTATGTAGGTCTTTTAATTACATCGTTATACATGTCAGTATTATATTTTCCCTCTAAAGTGACTACACTCTCGCTTGCCATAACCAGTGATAACAATTACGTCAGGACATCTAATCTCAATTCAATTCCGAATGGTCTTGTCGAGGCTAACGTGTTTGTTATCTAATGCAGAGAAATCCCATTACCTACAGACAATGTAACTATTTACATCACATCTCTAAAAGGCTGGAACAGGGTTAGAATTCGATATCGATATAATCAACATTGAACATCTAGCTCCGTGAAGCGCTGAGGAAGGTCTAGGGCCTCAGCTAGGCCTCAGAGATGACGCACATATCACACCACGCTTCAGGATGCACACCAGCGTGCCCTTTTTTCCCCCGAGAAGTTGTGCCAAGATTATTGTATAAGCAAATATATATGGATAAGATAATCTTATAAAATTGCCTTCCCTGAAAAGCAAAACCCATAAGAATGAAAACGAGGTCTCTCTCTTCAGGACTTGATAAAAATTAAATAAATTATTCAGGTAAAGAATTTTTCAAGTTCTAAGACAGGAGTAGCATGCGAAATTAAAAACTTTTTTCAAGCTTCTGCGCAAGATTGAAGGTAATACGGGATCGTTTTGTAAAAAAATGATATGATATCATCTTAAAAGCTTAATGAGTTTTTTCTGAGAAAAAAAATGAAATGTGTCTTGCAGAAATCTGAGCCTATAACTATTTTCATCATAACAGTGTACTCTCATTTCATGAAATGTTTAGGAAGAAAATGCATAGTCAAAATCGCCCATTTTGAAATCAATCTAAATATCAAACAGATGTACTCATCCCTTCAAATTAACAATTAATTCATATCCTGAACGTTGCAAAGCTATAATCTTGTGAATAAGTTAACATCAAGGTTAGATGTCCCATAAAACACAATGCAGGTCATACGCCACATGGCCTCACACGACTTTATGTCTCTTATACATGACTAGTTGTGTTGATAAAATGGGTCAATCGATTTATCAGCACAATCTCGGATTATAATCCGACATGTTGCTCCGGCGACAATGGCTCCGGGCTTTATTTCGTCAAAGCTATAAGGTTAGCATTAGCGTTGCAATTGGGTTTTAGGTTAGGTTTAGAGTTAGGGTTAGGGTTAGGGTTAGGGTTAGGTATAGTGTTTGGTCAAGGTTGAGGTTAGGAGTCTGCTTACAGTGTAAGATATATTCGCGGAGCCAAAGCGTATCGTAAAACCCCTTGGGTAGGCCCTGTGTCGTAACAAGAGACGTGCCTATATCGTTATGTACTAGAAATAGATGCTGTAAAAAGTGTTTCCCCTCCCCCGAACGAGTTAACGATATATGCCTTAAGAATAACATTGGAGGTCTTGTGGTGAAGCTCTTTTGGTAAGATTTCCTGGATAGCAACATATCATATTGACATCTCATCTGTTTGCATATTATGCAAACAGATGATTTTTTTTAGTCTTTAACTCCGTTTTTCCCCTAAAAGAAGATTTGTAGTAGTTCATTATCATAATCATATTTTCATCAGGTATTCCACATATGATTATCCACATGGACTTGCTTATTGAGTTTTCCACTGAATATATATCTTTATTATTATTACTGGAATGAGCGAAAAAATGCAGCTCCAAGTAGAGTTGAATGACAGGAGCCACAACAAAACAAAAACAAAACAAAACAAAAAAAAAAAAAGGAAGAAGAAGAAGAAGAAGAATATGACAACGTTCCTCATATTCAACGGTCAACCGACGCTAGGTTGAGTGGTATGGAATGAAATAGTCAACAAAATGAGCAGTTCCAGTGAAAGAAAGATTGATCTGTTTCTAGGGTACTATGTGGCCCCTCCCTCCAAGGCCGCTGCTGACTTGAGCGGCCAAAGAGGAAATCAAATAAGATTTTCCCTCATGATTCGACTGACCCAGACGGAGTGACCAAACAAATTAGAATGAACCATAAAAAGGTACTTCTCATTTTCTACACTTTCAAATCGAATGAGTAAGAAAATGTCATGCGAAAAAATAGGACAGATGTTAAATGATGACAGTCGGGACATTATCTAATGCCGTCTGTCCGAATTTAAGCCTCTAGGTTTATTGGACTTTTTGTACCTCTTCAAGGTCACCGTATCAATCTGGGGGCAGACAAAATGCGATAATGAGTCTAGTCAGTGTTTGGCTTATATTGTCTGAGCGATGAGCTTTAGGGGGTTTCAGTGTCACCCATCCATAGGTCTCAGTGGTATTTGTCAATCTTATACCAGTTGTCCACTAAACGATGTATGGACAGAGCTTGATCGAGCTATGATTTCCTCGCCTGCTTCGAAGTGGAGTGGGTTTTTCTTGCTCTCACTGAAACTGCTTTGTTCACTAATCCCCTTATTACAATGAATCTAAGATGTACTGAGTCTAGAGTGGGTAAGAAATTCCCCAATATTCCTGCCTTTCCGGCATCTATTTAACATGTACTTTTTTAGACTCAGTGTATCTCAGTTTTTAAATTCATGGTATAGAGAGTTGTAAAATGGCTCAAACTTCCAACAAACCAAAACTCTCCAACAACAAATCCCCAACCCCTGACAACCTTTTAAAAACTGACAAAAACCTCTTTGCGATCTCTGACAACTAATTACCGACCAGTTGTTGTCGAAAGTCGGCAACTGGTCGTATTGTCAGTGAGACCATGGGTTTAGTTGTCATCACCCTCAACACACACTATACCAGACTGGCAAACCACTCTCAAAATATCCCAAAATCTGTACATCACCTTGATAGCACCAGATTTTGTTCGGAATTTGTAAAAACTTTGTCGTAACATTTATTTTAAACCCATACAAATAAACCCATAAAAATTATATTACTTGAATAAAATAAGTGTTTGCATACAGTGGGGAAAGTAATCAATACTTATAATCCTAAGAAGGATTACACCATTAAGCTCGCCAGAAAATATCGATATGCACGAAACTTCACATTTTGAACAAAATGCAAAAAGGGTACGTTTAGTGCATTATCTTCTTTTGCCCAGAAAGCATGTCGGAACTGTAGTTTCTCGATGCAATTTAACATAAATCGGGAAATATTGTAGCCCGATTAATGGCTTATTCTCTACTTGCTAATCATAGTGGTTCCACCGAGATCATAGGTTTTCCGCCTTAAACCGCAGATAAGCATCAATTTGCCCTTGCTTCAACCAGAAAATGTATCTAGTTACATTTCCCTGCTTCAACAATTTCTTAACTAAAAATAAGACAATATTACTCAAAATGACTATACTTTCCTTACCATGTGGAAGGCTAAATTAGTCCCTCTTTCAAAGTGCTCTAAATGAGGTTTAGTGGAACTTGATATTTCGTACCGGTGTCTTACAATCTGTGGTATTTAGCAGCGTAATTCGCAAAATCATTCATATATGACACATGATAGGCCTTGTAACATGAGCAAGCAAAGTGCTTCCCTTTTCTTGACACTATGGAAATCTTACAGTGTCTTGATCTTATGTTGCCCTGTACATTTTGTCAAATTGCTTGTAAATAGTTCTTTCTGAATAGTCCTGTCTAAACATGACAGAATAACAACCTTTTACTCAAAAGGTACCTAAATATGATATGTTTTTTTGCTCCAATTCAGGGTCACAAAACATTGCTTCACGATGCACCTGTTTCTATTTCAGCCCAGACTGTACTGAGGTTATCATCGACTTCAAACACTGAATCCAGTTGGGAGCCAAATTTGTGTCACCTCGTAACGACGTTTGAAGGATAGCGTGCCTTCTAAAACCCCATCAACTCTCAACGTCAACGTTTTTGCTTTCTAGATTTGACATTCACCATCATAAAGCCAATGGATGAGTATAAAACTAGGTATAAGCCCTGTTAAATGAGGAGATGGTGAACAGTTTTTTTAAAGTGTACTTGAAACCCATTGACCGGAAAGTAACTTTGCTCCGAATACATTTACCAAGCCAAAAGTAGAGAACTTTTTAAGTATGATGAAATTGTCCACTCCTAACATTCTCGCTGTAAATACCTTGTTTAGGATTACTCCGAAGCATTTGATGAGATTTATTGTATTTTGTATGTGAATCATCATAAATTGTATCTCACTTTAATCGTATGACCTGTCATGAATCCAGAATGGAACCGTGGTCCTGGTAACTATATATATATGACAAGTTCTTCTAAAATAAAGACTTGATTACACAACACATGATACATGTGCAAGTTTTGCAAATTGGTTTAGAAAAATACAAGACATATTCTACAACTTACATAAGTAAATTGGGAATATAATAACCAGGTTCATACTTTGCTGATTTGATATATTCAAATTTGAAAAACAATAATATATACTGAATTAGAATACGAATATTCATTTGCCTTTTGTGAGAAAACTGCATGTATATTTTCTGGACACACCGTGTAGCTAAGAACCAGTGAATGTGTCGTAAACGAACCAACAGTGTCACTCGGCATCACACCTTCTGCCCATCAGAATCACAGAGCCATACAACACGGGAAGGAACACAGATAATAAGGGTTCTGCAAAACAGAATGTTCGCAAAATAACATTAAAGCTGAAGTAAATGTATTGACTCTTTTAACATCATTTTAACAAGACGTTCCGGTGTCTCGCAGTTTCAACCCGAAGAAAGCCAAAACCCCACACACTAAGAAAAACAGATTTTGTCTCAAGAAGTACCCTTTACCCCAACAAAGGGAGAACATAGGGAACTCGTAATGCGAGCAAAGGATTTCTGACAACCATGTACAGAACTGTAGTATGGTTTTATATGATCCCCTCTATTTCGCCCTTTTAGAAATAAGCAAAATCTTAATTTGTTTTTATAAATATCTTTTATAAACATGTTTAGTTTAATACAACTACTACGGCAAAAGAAAATGTATTTTTATAAAGATTTGTATCTGTCTAGTTTTGTGTGTTTAATATCAGGGTTTAGCCGCACCAAAGTATTAGAGGTATATGGTTTTGCGTTGTTTGAATCTTTATTAATATTTGAATTTTTCGTAAAACACTGGTAAATTGTGTACTTGATTTCTCCGAGTAATGTCTTTTGCTTCAAGTGAAAGTCAACTTAAGCAACACTTTGTGAGTACGAAATAACCAGTTTTTCTTTTGTGTACTTGTATTGTTTCAGTCGTGTATTATCTATCTCTGACTAAACTTGAAATCATTTTAGATTCATGATCAAATTACTATAAAAACCTTTTCGTTACTCTATTTATCTATATTGCGTTTGAACCTTAGCAAGCTATTAACCATATTCATCGGGAATACACTTTGTTACTCAAATATAGAAATTTGAAGAAAAAATAATTTAATTGTCTTTTCGCAAGGTGACTCGGTTAAGATGGATTCACGGTCAATCTGGACCCCCGTTTCATAAAACCTGTCATCAATGACAAGTTGCAATAACTGTTATAAGCTACCGAAATCTTTGTATCTGATTGGCTGAGAGCAAATTTGACGGTAAAAAATCACTGACAAGATCCTTGATGAAACGCCCCCAAGATAGTCCAAAATGAGTAAACGTCATCTTTTAACTTCGTTAGTCGTTTGTGAACAGCTGTCAGTGTTATTGTCACTGTCAGTGTTATTGTCAATCAATTCATTTAATTGGTGTACCCAGTGATTCTTTAAAAGGTAAACCTAGGCTGTAAATGATGTCAACTAAATTATATTTTTCTGATTTATATTTGAAAGGTTTGAAGTTCGGGCTGGGATAGTGGTGGGTCCAGGTTTAAAGTTAGGAATTAAAATTAGTTTCAAGAAATTACCATGAAGCTGATGCTGTGATTATGTCAAGGGAAACTTAGATAATATTATAATGACAGACTTAATCATAGTTTTGGAGTGTAACGGGTTAAAAATGATTCTATATTTTCGACAATTGCAACTTTACTGTAGATCTCCATGTATTTATAGACATTTTTCATCTCTGCTGCTTTTTTTTTTTTTTTTTTTTTTTTTTATTCTCTTCCCGTACATTCCTTAATCTAAAAATCACGTTTTACTCACGTGACGGATAGCATGACAGTATTTGAAATTTCGTAAAAAAAGAGATACAAGCACTTTAACCGCACGTGAAGACATGAACCACATCCGCAAGCATGGTACATTGTTCCAGAATCACGGCACGCCTTATTTTAGAATAACAATTTGTGCTACTCGATCGTGAATTTTCAGATAATAATCCAAATATGATCTTCAGAGCTAAAAATAATTCGTGAATCCTTCATTCATTCACATACTTTAGTCAAATCCCTTTAAATTGCATATTTCCACATGAACGAAAAAAACAAACAGGCAATTATCTTTCGCCACTTGATCGCCTGTTCATGTTCACCTCGTGATCTCTAAAATAACCACCAACAGCTAAGAATTAGAGGTACATGAACGTTATCTCTGGGATCATCTCCATTATGATCAAAACCGCACTCAAGGAGATGCCATCTATAAAAATCATCTTTACCAGGCACAGATTCCCTCTGCATGGCTTGCAAAACGTGATTTCCGCAAAGACCTTTTGTTATCTTCACATCTCTACATATGCTTTTAAATTTAGAGTAATTAAAGATTATTTTTGTCTGTTCAGTGTGTAAGGAGGGGGTACATTGCAAATACCTTTCCTCGGTACAGACCTTCTCTATATGATCAAGGTTTTCCCTACCTTGAACGGCATGGTTATCCACCAAGCCCTTTCGAGATCTCAACATACATGACGTATGTAAATAGATATCCCTGAAACTAAGAAGTAATGTAATATTGTTTCTTATTTTCTGTTGCCCTTGTAATACCTTACAGCGTGATTCAGTTGTGTTGTGTTTTTGCCTTGTCGTCTGTGGTTGCTATTGTTGTTTTTGTTTTTAAACAGGGTCAGATGGCACACTGTATTTCTAACAATGCCAGAATGTTTGACACCGTATGGACAGCGCTAAATGATTAGAATTTATTCAAATGCCAATGGGAACAAGCCGCTATACCGTTTAAATCATGAATAGTCAGGATCTAAGTAAGCATTAAAACTGTATGGTTATTTCAAACAAGAAGTTTTTATCAGGTTTTGTATCCAGGTATCTCTGCTTTGGACTGGAAGTCAAATCCAACTGTCATCGTTTTTAAACCGCAGCCGAAGAAATATTTTGAGAATGGTGAACAGTTTTCTGCTTTCAAGGGTCACAGACAGAGTAGAGAGATGAACACCGATGACAGATCTCATTCCAGGTCGCTTCCTGTGTATCATTGGGTCTACTCGACCTCCTCCAAATCACCTTGATCAATGATCACACCACGTTGTTAGAGAGAAAGAGAGAGAGAGAGAGAGATGCAAGGGCATGTGGGAAGAGAGTGTGTGGATGGGGGAGTGGGTTTTTGTAGTGAGTGCGTACGCGCTCGTGTGGGTATGTATTATCACTTCAGAATACATTTTTAGTGATTATCCCCCTGTAAAATATCTGTACAGGCCTATATGAAGATATCGTTCAAATTTTGTTCAGCCCTAACGAATTCCTGTCAATGTGTGGTCGTCCTTTGTATTTCAATCTTAAATGTATTTTTGTTATGTTCAATTGCAATGAAACCTTAAAAATGTATAGGAATATGAAACTAAGCACGACGCAGATCAATTCTCATTAGGTACTAACACCGTATACGACCCACTGGTATTGTTCGACGCAACATAACCCTCACCTTAATGGGACGTGGGGCCAATGGGGCTTCAGTCAGTGGCCTTAGCCATGAGTTAATCAACAAGGAGATAAATGTGGGATTAATTTGCCTTTGAAGTTTCTTGACATCAGATCAAACGGGGTTCAGTCACATGGTGCGTTGTAGACAAACTGACAGATAAAGTCATTAACATGATTACAAACGAGGTTTTAATCTGAGGAACCAGGAAGGGAAAGTTGAAGGAACGTGTTCACTCTATGTTTGACTTCTGCTGCATACTGGCTTTATCACTGGAACACACATTGTTCTTGTAATGGTGGAATGCAAATTAATGGAAGTTGTTAATTTAGTTCTATAGCATTAACAATTATCGATTCAGAAATCAAATAATGTTGATGGAGAAGCACACTTCTCAGAAAGTATTTTATTTCACTGTACACAGACAAACAAAGAAACAACATGACGTGAAAAATCAACTTTAAACACAAAAACTTCACGTAAGTGCGAATTCCTTTTTCGTTGGTTATAAATTAAATAAGATATTTGAAAATGCAAGTAATATTCTATTCTATCTTAAGTTTATCAAGTATGAAAGTAAACGCACTTAAATTCTGATTGTCTCTTATTAAAATATTCGTCAGAACTATGACACTGTTTTAACCCTTTCAAGACAAATGACCACATTTTGTGGTTTGGCTTAATAAGTTTTGATTCAGAGCTCTAAAATATATACCAGATGTATGAGAAGAAAGAGCAAAAATTTCTGCACATGCTATGTCCATTTTTCTCACATGACCATATTGCGTTTGATGTCAGGAATTTTAAAAAGGAGAATAAGCTGCAAAATCCTTAAATTGGCAACACATTGAGAGATTTAAAATCATTGTTTTTTTGTCCAAATTGGTAACTTTTTCAACTTTTCGACAAAGTTCCTAATCATGTATTATTTTCAAGACATTACATCTTACTAGAACCACATAGCACTAAAAGAAAAATATTATTGTTGCCAATTTGCAGAACAAAATGTGATCAATTGAGCCCTTAAATAATTCCTGTCCTGAAAGGGTTAATGGGTAGCTTGCACTATTCCTTCCATACCAACGCCAGTTTGTTTTGAAAATTAATCCAGTCTGTCTGCAATTGGAACATTTTTCAATCTGGCTTCAATCTTCGGCTTTCTCGAAGGATTTAGGATGAGTTGGGTGAATGGAAAAGATATCGTGTTTTCAAAAATGATATTTTGATGTGTCACAGTTTTAGGTCAATGGCGTACTGGGTAACTTATAGGCCTACATGTAACTCTCCAAACATATATGAAAAAAGTAACATTCCTTTTGTGCGACATTGGGATTACATGTATGTAAAGGTGATTCAAAACACCCAAAACCTGGACATTTTAACGCTTATAAATTAACTACATACCTGGTATATGAAGATAAAATAAATTCCTAAACAAGTTTTTAAAGGAATCTGACATATGTGGTTATCATGGTTATGGAGCTTCGATGATTGGACGCCTTAACGAGGAAATAGATACATAATTTGATGTTAGGCGATAAAGGAACAAAATCAAAGTGAATATAGATTTGCAAGGACATATTAGAAAACGAACTAGAAGACTCAAGGAACAAGAACAAATACAAATAGGTCTCAAAGAGTGTGGGGTGGTAGACATATATTACTGCAGACAAAAGTACGAAACCACATCGCTAGTCCCATTAATTGCATTTATCATAATAAAATTAGTCTTCGCATAATCGGGGATGTCAAGAATACGTTCCCAAATTTCTTCATTTCGACTGCCCTCTCACAACGTTTAAAAACTTCCAACTGACTAAAAACAAACATATATAATATATATGTATATATATATATATATATATATATATACATTATATATATTCTATGACATAAGTGCAGGTAAAATAAAATCAAGAGGTCATAGAATCGACCCTTGTGGCACATGAAATGAAATTGCATTCGTATCATTCGTATGCTTTCGAACCCCAAGATATATGTCGGACATTATTTCAGTACAGATACCACTGATTCCTTAACTTGAAGAATGTTCGCTTTGCAGCAGTATAGACTTTTATCAGTGCAGTCTTTGCCGAGTGAAGCGAGCTTAGCATAGGCCTAATTTGAAAACGGTTTCCGGACAAATTCAGAATAATATCCTCTTCATAATAGTTCTTGAAAGTAGAATTTGTCAAATATGAAGTTCATTCAAGGAATTCCAAAGTTTCCTTCACCTTGAGATTGAACAATCATAGGCGGATCTATCAGTTTTGCAGTGCTTCCTCTCTGTGGTGACGACATATGATTTTTCGAAGTAGTTTTTTAGCTTCTTGGTTTGTCAGCAGGTAGACCAGAGGTTCAATCCAAGTCATTGATATCGCGATCTTATCAAGACAGCTATGCCAATCTGAATTTTGAAAACTAGAGTGAAAGATTACAAACGGAGTATATGCGATAACGGCGGATCCTGTGACAATAAGGACAGTGAGCACGCCTTTGGATCGTTTATTGAGGATCACGTGGTTCCTTCTGCATGTTCTGCGTCCGCACTGCAGAATTCTGAGAAGCTGCAGGCGAATTGGGATTTTGTCACGAAGAGCCACACGATGAGGATCATTGGCTGAATCACCATTCCTATCTTCAACAGGAGGTTCTATTTCATCACAAGCATTTCTAGGACGCATTTCGATATTGGCAACAGCTCTCCTCTTTTTCAGGCCGATGGTAAGGAGTCTTAGGTATATTAACGTGATGAATGAAAGGGAGATTAAGGAGGGTGCAATCATACAGGCAGCTTGTAATTTTAGGAGCCATTCTTCCCACTTTGCGCCCTGGACATCCATGCATTTCTTGAGAAAGAAACTAAAAAAGGGCTTTAAGAAAGGGAGAGGTAAGTACATGAAGTTTAGGAAAAAGATCACAGCGAAGACAACTACGAGTACCATACGGACTTTGGCCAGAGTAACCATTCTATGATACCGCAGTGGCCTACTGACCATGAGGTAAAGGTTGAGACTGATGGCGCAGTGACAAGCCATACTGCAGATTATTCCAGCGCGGACAGGGAAGGGAAACACCTTGCTCATGATAGTACACGAATGCTGGTCATGTAAGGAGAATAAAAACATGGACCAGAATCCCCAAACTATTACAAGAATGAGATTAATCCCTGCCATGAGCCGGTAAAGAAGTCGCATGACATCTTGGAGTTCACGCTGATAAGATGTGACGATTAGAACTGTCGTATTTAAACCAATGGCGAGGAGAATGACAGGAATGTAGTAAAATTCTATGAGTTGTAGTGTTGCCATTTCCTGCCCTGTTCCTTCTGTAGTGGACATTTTTTTTTTTATAACGATCCTAGTTGTTCCTTCAGATAAGTTTTATACGGAGTGGAAATAGGAAGAAATCATAGAGCTCTAGCATTTACGTGACCAGTTGAACCGTTCATCACCCACTGTCAATGATATATCACAAAACCAGCTTTTAAAAAATCACTGAAACCCAGCTATTGTTCTGTTTTTGTTTACTCATGCTCTATCATTTTTTTATATGACCAAATTAACTGATGTGTCAATTTACATCGATTCATCGAGGTAAAGAAGATGATTAAAGCCCTTCTCTTGAAGCTGTCAAAGCGTTTTTAATCTCATGGCTGTGAAATAGTTCAATAATGAGCAGCCTTACAACATCATTCTCGAACCGTTATCGTCTTAAAGTATACTTACTTGTGCAAACACATGTCAAATAGTATGTAGAACACAATTAACCCAATCAGTCAAGCAATCTAATTTTAACGTTATCTTGTTATATTATCTGGAAACATCACCGAAACATTTCTTCTCTTCATCTGTAAAACCACATGTTCTCTTTCTAAGTTTATGTAATCTTTTGCTAAAAGAAAAAACAAAATTTTTTGATATTCAAAACCCAAATCCAATATCGAAACTAACCAGTGGGCTGTATTTTCAGAGATCAAAGAATGACAGTTAACTTTACATGGAAGTATTTAAAATACCCCTTTTTTTTCTCTCTTTTTTTTTCCTTTTTTTTTTAGATATTTGAAAAAATACATGCATTGACCTCCTTCTTAAGGATTTTTTCCCGTCACTCCCGATTTCACGAAATGTGCAAATTATTTTTGGAAAAACCCCACATGCTGCACAAGTAATCGTGGATCTGCAGTTGTCATATTTTATACAAAAATCACTGAAACCAATTCATCTCCAGTCGAAAGACTTTGGATTGGGGGAAGCGACGCCACTTGGTCCCCCTTTCTTGCATTGGCTACAACAATTGAAATAGAAGGCAACTGCAAGCCCTTTGTTTGAACTTGTGTAATAAACACGATAAAAACTATTTTCGAAAAATCAACTGAAGGCAATTTCAATAGCCCTGTCTATCACCTTTAGAAATGTACGAACATTACAATGGCGCGTATTACGTAATCCGAACCTGATTTCTATGGGCAGTAAAATAAGCCTATGAAATTGCCCTAGAGTTTATTTTTCGGAAGTAGTTTTTATCGTGTTAATAATGAGCAAACAGTCCCCAGGTCGATATCGTCATAAACTCTGATCAATTGTGCAAGCTCATGATGTCAAATTATATTATTTTTTGATTGATGGGTTTGATGGATTTAGAGCCATCAAAACGAAATCTGGCCTGTACGCTCAAAATGCTTTCCTATTTGAAAATTTGAGTAGGAATTACTCACAAAGAAACCACAATGATATGTTGTATTGGATACACGATTCATCCTTACAAAGGGAGGAGGGGGTGCTTCAATATTCTCCTCAAGAATGACATCCTTGCAGTGGCGTATCTACGGGGGGGGCAGAGGGGCACGTGCCCCGGGCTGCACTTGAAGAGGGCGCAAAAACGGAAAAGAGAGAAAGAAAAGGGGGAGAAATACAAGAAAATTTTATGGTTTTTGAGGGTTATTTGCACCCCAGTCAAGGACAAAATGGGTAAGAAATGGTGTTTTATAGGGTTTGAAATGCAAAAATTTTCTAGAGCTCGGTCGCTTTGCTCCCTCGCATAATTATGTTCAGGATCTAGCTATTTCGCCTCCCCAATGGCGTTTTTAAAGTGTTAACCGTTAATTGACTCTAGTTGCTTTGCCTCCCCCCCCCCCCCCCCCGCATGAGGCAGGAGCCTTGTTAAATTTTGTGCCCCCGGATGGGATATAAGTGCATAAAAAGCACTTTCGAAGTATAGATCATTCGAAAGAAATCATAAATTTGCCTCGCAATTGCTTTGCTAAATTCCTCAAATATATTTCTTCAGGGTTTTCATTCATTTTTTGCCCCCAAAATAGTAATGTTCAAAAAAAAAAAAAAAAAAATCTATAGCTTGGTCGCTGTATTCCCTTGGATTTTTTTTTCTAAGGGTGAAATGCTTGAAATTTTTCAATTTGAGAGGTGAAAAGGAAAACAAAATCTGCCGCTCGGTCGCGTTGATCCCTCGCTTATACAAAAATTCATCAAATTTGGGCTCACAGCCCTGGGTTATGTGCATCAAAAATCATTTTCACGTAGTGCCATCATTTCTAAATTAAAAACGCTCATTTATCTAAGTTTGGGCATGGGAGGGGGGGGGGCGCAGATTTGATAGTTTGCCCCGGGCGCCAGAATACCTAGATACCCCACTGCACCCGTGCTTCTTAGGCTGCCCCCAAAAAATATCTCCGAAGTTTCGACGCCGTCCCCTACACACTCATCGTCAGCCATGGTCACCACCACCTTATCAATGACAGGTGATTCTCTAATTTTGATCAGGAGGGGTTTGGACGATCTGTGGCTACCAAGACAAAGATTGAAAGAAAAGGAGTCGTTTTGAACATGCGAGGGAAATAAAGTGGATTGACTATGAAAGATAGTACTTAAAAACCATGTGATCATTTTTTTAAAATAATAATAATGATAATAGTAACAGTAATAATAATGATAATAATGATGATGATGATGATGATGATGATAATAATAATAATAATAATAATAATAATAATAATGATAATAATGATGATGATGATGATAATAATAATAATAATAATGATGATAATGATTATGATAATAATAATAATAACAAAAATAATAGTAATAATGACAATAACAGTAATAATAATAATAATAATAATAATAATAACAACAACAATTTCTTATAGAGCGCCTTACGAGTTACAACGTAACCGACGAAAGCGCTTACCCCGGTCACTGGATTCTACAGTGCACATTATCCATTCCTTAATGAAGGTTTATCCTAAATTGAAAAGTGATCCGACATCTGCTCCGGCGACGATTGCTCCTGGCTTTATTTCGTCAAAAGTAAAGGGTTAGGCTTGGGGTTGCAATTGGGTTTTAGGTTCAGTTTAGGGTTAAGGTTAGGTCCAGGGTTGAAGTTAGTCATTCGGTTAGCGTACAAAATTGTAGTAAGAGTATGTGTCGTACAACCATGTAAATTTTAATCTAAATTCCACTTTCGTAAACCCTATTGGCCTTTAAAAAACAAGGTTGTTTTTTTTTTTATTATGAGTAAACTAAATCGCAAGATCAGTCCGTGGTAACATGGGGAGCTTGTATTAGACTTTCTTGGTGTAATACTACAAAATAACTGAAGATGTGTCAAGAAATGATAAATCAGGCGGGTTGGGGCTTGGTTCGATTATGCAGTGAAAATGTTACGATTTGATTTTGAGGTCATTGATAAAAACAGGTGCATATAATGAATAAATTCTGGAGGAGACATTTAAAGGTATGTACATACATATGTAATAACATTTCGATGAATAACAGGTTGTGACAACCCTATCCCCTGTAAGCAATATATTTAATGGAATGGAGGGCGGGAGGGGGGGGGGGGCAATGAGCACACGATCGAGTAATTGAAGTAAACTAACAGGGGTGATGTAAGCACTGAATCCTAGCTTCTTTAAACATGTCTAATCTACCTCCTGCTGTTACTCATTTTCTGCCCATATTCAATATAAATCTAAACAATATTAGGCAAATTACTTTTATTTACTTATTCATCGGTATCAATTTTTGTTTCTAATTCTGCCCTGGTTTTATTACCCGTGATATCGCGTGTGGTTTTCGTTTCCACTTTCTTTCTTTTGTACCCCCTAATATCATCAGTCATGATTAATTGCTCTCTTCTTGGAGTTTCCCCCATAAAAGAAATTTTAGCCTTTTTCACCTCGGCATTGACAGCCAGCTAGCAACCAAAGCAGTAACAAACAAACGACATGCCTCTCACTCCCACACGACCACAACTATCCCCATGGCAACTCCGTTGTCCAGAAGTCCCGCTTTCATCGGGTTAATGAAGCACATTTAAATCACCTCACGTTTTTGTTAAGTGTCACGTCAGTGCCAATACGTTTCTTAATCATGGTGCTGTGACGGTTAGGAGGATACACATGGCACCCTCCCCCACCCGTTTTTAATTTTATGTCTTCGCTTAATAAAGAGCTAATGACTCCCTAATTGCCCACCCAAAATATACATCTACAGTAATCATGTTTTGCCTAATGGGTAGGTTAATGTTTGCTTATTCATTAAGAGAAAAATGCAGAGTATCCTCAGATAATTGCTCAAATTAAAGATAAGAATTTTACAAAGCGGTGATAGTTGTAAATTTGTCATAATCTAAAATGTGATACCAACTTTTTCCCCCTCATTTTTTGATGTTTCGTGGTTTGATTTTTTTTTTTTTTTTTTTTTTTTGGGGGGGGTCCTTTTTTCTTTCTCTCTTTTGTCTCTCTCTTTCTCTCTCTCCCCAGTACTGTTCACATCCCCCTTCTTTTTGTTTTTTTGTCTAAGAAAAAAACCAAACTTGCTAATATCGCTCACATTAGCACATTTCTATCTTTTATCTTTTAATTTAAGGACTGTAACTATTTTTTACTTTTTCCAAACAGGGGTCTATGAAATCAACTCCATGCTTACTTAATCAGACTCCTCCACATATATATTCCTTTACAATTACAATATTTACATCATACCAGCTATCGCTTTATCAGTGTAAGTCCATTGAATGATGTTCTGTTATATTTATGTTCCATTTCACATATTTGCTATGTTCCTGTTCTTAACTTTCATTAGTATTGTTTATAAAATTAAAAAAATTGTTAAAAGATATATGTTGTGTGGAAAATAAATAAACTTTGAAACTTTGAAACTTTGATGTTTCACATGGATTGGTTTTTATATTTGCATTGTTACAAGTATATCTTGAATACTGCTAGAAAAATAAACAGAAACACACTTAAGCGGCATTGAAGAATAATACTGATCTGCTGATGCAGTTTACTTATATATATATATATATGTATATATATATATATATATATATATATATATATATATATATATATATATGTATATATATGTATGTATATATATATATATATATATATATATATATATGTATATATATATATATATAATGTGTGAGAAATTTGTTCTAATACTATAGCATCGGCAACTCTCGTGGGTAAGTTTACATAATGTGAGAAATCAATTGAATTGAATGAGAGAAATAATTTGCGTAGCTAAATTCATTGTTCCTCCTTACTGACTTCCTTTTTGTGGAAATAACTGCATTCAATTGATTTCTCACATTATGTAAACTTACCCACGAGAGTTGCCGATGCTATAGTATTAGAACAAATTTCTCACACATTGTAAATAATTAATTAATTCTAATACATGAATCCGCCATGGATCTAGCTAGGCATGCGGCTTTTCATTGTTCAGTACTCCCCTGTCCCTCAAAGAAAAGGAATAAATTAACTGCGAAGGGTTGCAAGGGCTGCCTGTCGGTGTTTGTACCTGGTGTAGCCGAATACCACTCAACCCGCCTCCGTGGTCTAGTGGTTAAGGCGTTTGGCGTACAGTGCCAAAGACCCGGGTTCGACTCCCGGCGGAGACAGTTTTTGCAAACCCTGCAGTTATTTCCACAAAAAGGAAGTCAGTAAGGAGGAACAATGAATTTAGCTACGCAAATTATTTCTCTCATTCAATTCAATTGATTTCTCACATTATGTAAACTTACCCACGAGAGTTGCCGATGCTATAGTATTAGAACAAATTTCTCACACATTGTAAATAATTAATTAATTCTAATACATGAATCCGCCATGGATCTAGCTAGGCATGCGGCTTTTCATTGTTCAGTACTCCCCTGTCCCTCAAAGAAAAGGAATAAATTAACTGCGAAGGGTTGCAAGGGCTGCCTGTCGGTGTGTGTACCTGGTGTAGCCGAATACCACTCAACCCGCCTCCGTGGTCTAGTGGTTAAGGCGTTTGGCGTACAGTGCCAAAGACCCGGGTTCGACTCCCGGCGGAGACAGTTTTTGCAAACCCTGCAGTTATTTCCACAAAAAGGAAGTCAGTAAGGAGGAACAATGAATTTAGCTACGCAAATTATTTCTCTCATTCAATTCAATTGATTTCTCACATTATGTAAACTTACCCACGAGAGTTGCCGATGCTATAGTATTGGAACAAATTTCTCACACATTGTAAATAATTAATTAATTCTAATACATGAATCCGCCATGGATCTAGCTAGGCATGCGGCTTTTCATTGTTCAGTACTCCCCTGTCCCTCAAAGAAAAGGAATAAATTAACTGCGAAGGGTTGCAAGGGCTGCCTGTCGGTGTGTGTACCTGGTGTAGCCGAATACCACTCAACCCGCCTCCGTGGTCTAGTGGTTAAGGCGTTTGGCGTACAGTGCCAAAGACCCGGGTTCGACTCCCGGCGGAGACAGTTTTTGCAAACCCTGCAGTTATTTCCACAAAAAGGAAGTCAGTAAGGAGGAACAATGAATTTAGCTACGCAAATTATTTCTCTCATTCAATTCAATTGATTTCTCACATTATGTAAACTTACCCACGAGAGTTGCCGATGCTATAGTATTGGAACAAATTTCTCACACATTGTAAATAATTAATTAATTCTAATACATGAATCCGCCATGGATCTAGCTAGGCATGCGGCTTTTCATTGTTCAGTACTCCCCTGTCCCTCAAAGAAAAGGAATAAATTAACTGCGAAGGGTTGCAAGGGCTGCCTGTCGGTGTGTGTACCTGGTGTAGCCGAATACCACTCAACCCGCCTCCGTGGTCTAGTGGTTAAGGCGTTTGGCGTACAGTGCCAAAGACCCGGGTTCGACTCCCGGCGGAGACAGTTTTTGCAAACCCTGCAGTTATTTCCACAAAAAGGAAGTCAGTAAGGAGGAACAATGAATTTAGCTACGTAAATTATTTCTCTCATTCAATTCAATTGATTTCTCACATTATGTAAACTTACCCACGAGAGTTGCCGATGCTATAGTATTAGAACAAATTTCTCACACATTGTAAATAATTAATTCTAATACATGAATCCGCCATGGATCTAGCTAGGCATGCGGCTTTTCATTGTTCAGTACTCCCCTGTCCCTCAAAGAAAAGGAATAAATTAACTGCGAAGGGTTGCAAGGGCTGCCTGTCGGTGTGTGTACCTGGTGTAGCCGAATACCACTCAACCCGCCTCCGTGGTCTAGTGGTTAAGGCGTTTGGCGTACAGTGCCAAAGACCCGGGTTCGACTCCCGGCGGAGACAGTTTTTGCAAACCCTGCAGTTATTTCCACAAAAAGGAAGTCAGTAAGGAGGAACAATGAATTTAGCTACGCAAATTATTTCTCTCATTCAATTCAATTGATTTCTCACATTATGTATATATATATATATATATATATATATATATATATATATATATATATATATATATTTTTTTTTTTTTTGTTTGTTTGTTTGTAATCATTTCTTTATTTCAAAGAAAAGTGAAGTATGCACATTTACATCATACAAAAAAAAAAAAAAAACAGGAACCAGGTCCATGAACCTATTCGGGTTCATGGCAGGTTATATATAAAGTATCATGGTATTTACAAAAAAGACAAACAAACAAACTAACAAACAAAAGACAAACATGAACATGCAGTAATTGAAAAGAAATGTTATGATAACATGTTGTCATTTTCATATTGAAAGACAACATAATGTAACGACAATATGGCAATGGTAATATATACTGTATATACCGTATTAATATAATAGCAAAATTGTGTGATAAAAGATGTAATGGGAAGAAATGTTATAACATGTTGTGATTTTGATATTTAATGACAACATATTATAATGTAACGACAATATGACAATGGTAATATACACTGTTTATACCGTATTAATAAAAATAGGAAAATTGTGTGAGAAAAGGTATTATAGTATATTGATATTATTGAACAGATATGAACGTGGGTATGGGTGGTACATTTAGTCTGGTGACTCCCTCCCCCCCCCCCCCCCCTCTATAACTTTATGTATTTTACTTTTTCCCAATATTGATCCTTCCTACTGTAGAAAATAACAAAAGATGAAAGAAGAGCACACTTGCTAATGTCATTAATCAGTACCCTGTGTCTGACATCGCATTTACACATATTAACAACAGTTTTGAGTCTAGCTTTGTTTTCTTTATCAACGTGACCTCTCACCCCAATCTCAATTGCTTCAAAGAAGACGGAGTATTCTGTTTCTTCCAAGTCTGCTATCAAATTCTCATACCGTTCTAGCTTTCTGTCATGTGCATCCTGTACATTTGTTTCAAAGGGAACAGTGAGTTCCACAAGTAATATCTTTTTTTCTTCCTCCCATACAATAACTAAATCTGGTCGCTGGGTTGTGACGAGGATATGAGGGGGGATAGTGCCTCAGGCTACAGAATGGCCTTCAATGTCCATATAAACATCAAAATGGCCCATACTCGTTTCTTTAATGGTTCGGTAAATTGCCATTAGGACACTGTTGTGTCTCCAGGTGAATCTTTCCAAAAGGGAGGGGCAATGCGCCAAAATATGATGTAAAGTGCCAGTTGTGTTCGGGCAAAATGGGCATTTGTCGGTAAGTCTTTTACCCCAGCGACAGAGATTTGAGTATGAGGGCAGAGAATCTATACAAGCGTTCACAGCAAAGCTGAGAACCTTACGAGGTAGATTGAACATGATGGATTTCCAGGTTAAGTTTTCTTCCTGCAACAGAAGCAGTTTTGGGAAATTTCCTTGGATTAACAATGGCTTAATTTTTTCTTCCCAATAAGAAACATTATTGTCTTCTAAGACAGAGTTAACTTTTCTTTTAATGGAGTTCCAAGAACATTCATCTATCGACATGATCGAACCATCACTTACGATTGCTTCATGGACGCCCTGACAGACAGTTATAGTCGATTGTTTTGTAGACCACTTAGATTCTCTTTCAAGTCTTGAGTCTAAAGCAGCAGATACAACATCGTCCGCTAATAATCTGGATCGTGTGTACGAAAGACAGTGTGCTTTCCAGTATATATCTGAAAGTCTCGGTATATCGAGGCCTTGCGGAAGATGGACCAGTGCAATGTTAGCCCCTCTGCTAGGTACTCCGAGCCATTTCTTTACATATCTGTCAGTCACGGTATCCAAAGAATCAAGATGAGTTTTGTGAAATGTGTGAACTGTTAATAAAAATCGAACAGATGGCAGCAGGTATCTTACATAAACACAAACTTTGAATTCAGGTCTAACCATTGACTCATCTATTCGTATTAATTTCGACTCTATCTCATGTTTAACAAATTCATATGTATCATTAGTCTTTCCACTAAACGATACATGAGATCCTAGGAATTGATGGGGATTTTCTTTTACAGATTTAATTCTCGTGTCTCCTATCAAAAATGGAACATCAGTTGGTGTACCACAACTTATTGATAAACTACGGCACTTGGGAGGCTTCAGGGTGAGACCCATTGACAATAGGTATTGATGTAAATCAGTTGTTATCTTTTGATGGGTTCGTTTGTTGCTAGTAATCAGATTAAAGTCGTCAGCATAAGGTGTAGTGATGACCCTTGTTCCTTCTAGATCATAACCGTATCTTTGCTTTAACCCATCGAGATATTCAAGGATTGGATTAAAACATGCAAGAAAGATTACAGGAGAGAGGGGGTCCCCTTGAAAAACCCCTTTTCTGAACTCAAATTGATTAGAGGTCCACGCCGGGCCGGATACTGAACCCTGAAGCCTTCCGTACAAGTTCATAATATAAGTGGTAAGGTTATGCGGAACATGGTAACGGTTCAGTGAATGCGATATGAGGTAATGGCTGACACTCCCAAAAGCATCAGCTAGGTCAAAGAAAGTGACATGTACAGTACGCTTTTTTACTTTAGCATGTTGAATGATCTCATGTAAGACTTGATTGTGTTCAATACACCCATTGATGTTTTTGATGAATGCCTTCTGGACTGACTTATCAATGAAGTTATTCTCTGTCAAATACGAAACCAGTCGATCTGCCAAAATTTGATGGAAGATTTTACTAATACAAGAAGTCAATGAGATCATTCTAAAATTTTCTGGCAAATTTGGATCACCCGATTTATGAATCAAGATTACCTTAGATTGAGACCAATCTTCTGGTGGGTCATGACCTTCTAGTAATATTTTCGAGTATAGGGTGGCCAAAAAGTGATGAGTGGATGGGATATTTTTGAATAACCCATACATTAAACCATCGTATCCTGGGGCTGAGGTAGCCTTCTTCTTTTGCAACACAGATTTGACAAGTTTCGGTGTTATTGGTCCTAAATCAAAATCGGGTCCCTCTGAGTTGACTGGGATATATGGGAACCAGTTTAAATGAGAAAGGTTCAGATTAACAGATTGAGAGTACTTAGACGGGAAGTAGTTATCAGCAACCTCTTTTGAGAAGTTTGGTTTAATGGCCGGAGATCCGAGATTACCACTGCATACCCGTTTTGAGAATGCCCAAAAGTCTTTACGGTATAATGACTCCTGAAATTCGGTCGTTTTGTGCTTTTGTTTCTCTCGCTCTTTCTTTTTCAGGAAAGATACAGCTCTCACGGCACAACGGAAATTCCTCCGATCTTCGTCTGTCGCGCTTTTACGGAAGCAGATTTTTCGGAGAGCATTCTTCCTTCTTCTCGCGTCAGCTAGGGTCTTCGATTCGTGCGATATAAAAGATTCCGAATTCAGCTCCTCAATGAAATCTGGATGAGAAGTAATATATTTATATATATATATATATGATCTAAAATATTATATTTTATATGATATCATATATGATATCATATATCATATTCATTAACATCATTAATCATATGCTATATATATAGCATATGATTAATACATACAACATGGAACAAAACGTGGGAGATTGAAACAAAACATTTTTAAAAACTAGAAACCTCACAACCTTTTTTGAACTAATTTACATACAGAGAGATCTTATATCTTTAAACAAATCATGTATTGCTGACAAAATAATTTGTCTAATTTCTTGAAGTGGATGAAGATAGTAGAAGCACACTGACAAACTGGTGAGACAAAGAGAAAGTGAAATAGATAGACAAGAAATTTAGTACACAGAGGGTTTGGTGTCAAGGAAAATCGGAAAATGGCTCCTTTGGTCGTATACTAAATTGTAAGCAGACTCTCATGCGAAACGTAATTGTCACGAGGTATAGTTGTTTTTCGAAACCGCCGATTGAAGAAGTTAATTTAGGAAACGGCTCCGACAGAGGTCTTGTGACCTCGATCAAATTAATATCGTTCATGACCACTTGTTTGACAACTCAACTTGACACTTCTGTATGGCCAGCCAATTTTGTATCGAGGTATATATAGAACTTCAAGGTAAGTAGTGAGACAAGCAACATGAACTTAAATAGTCTACTTGAGGCAAAAAATTAAGCTAGAAAAGAAATATGAGACTTTCTTGGAGACATTTTGCATGAGAGGCGCATTCAATTACATACAAAGAAATGAAGGTTCAAATTTGCACCATACCGGTTACATTATCAGCAGTTCTAATGAATTGCACGAAAAGGTGCCTAGGTGCAATTTACCATCCTAGTTGGTCGGTCCTAGTAGATCAAGGTGCAACATTTTTCCCATAGGACTCCTATTTACATTATATTTCAGGGGTCGTGCTATTGTCACTGTTAGGGTGCATAATTTAAACCTTTATTCTTAATGTGTACATAGACTTCACTTTCACTTTCATATCATCCAGACATCGATGGACAATTATCGTCATTAAACCACCACCACCAACAACAACCACAACTGTCATACGCATTTTTTAAACAGGAGCCAAAACATTTTACTTTCCCTAAAGACATATAAATTGGTATTAAAAGGCTATTATTTACTTAATATTATCATTAATTTTGATTGACTTCTCTCTCTCTCTCTCTCTCTCTCTCTCTGTGGTTCCCTCGTGTTCCTCATAAGGGAGTAGTACAATATATAAACCACACACACACTAGCCTCCTATATGCACTCAGCCAGCGACGTGTCTGTCTGCTTTCATATTCTTCTTCTTTCTCTTTCTCTCTCTCCTCTCCTCTCTGTTCCCCCTCGCTCTCTGTTCCCTCCTCTCCCTCTCTCTGTCTTCACCTCCCAGGTACACATGTGTACATGGGAGATAAATGCCTGTCATCGCAAGGTAGCCTTGATACCTCGTTACCGACCTGCGATGCGCCGACACATGTGTTCCCCAGGACGTGACACCGGTGTCCTCACTTGCCGCTCATAATCCACCATCGAGGGTCTCTCGACAGTCTGAAAATCATCTTTCGGTTCGCTACATGTGTTGCTACAGAACCAGTGCAAATTAAATGCCAGTATTCATCTTAAAGTGTACCAATCACCTGAAAAAATAATTTGTGTACAGCTAGAAAGTATAAAATCAACCTCAACGAACTTTGTCTGGTATTCTATAGGTCAACAGTTAATGAGTATGACGGAAATAATGGATAACATGAAAATGTTATGAACTTTGAAGTTTGGTTCCGCGCGAGCCTTTATCTTGGCGAGCGCGTACGGGTGCGATGAGTAGTCTACTCACGAGTCGCTTTTACGCTTATAGAGAAAGTAATTGAAATTCAATATCTCTATATAGAATTAATATTTGAAGCCCATATTTTGAATATAGTATAACGACATGAAACATAGAGATCAAAATTATTTTTGGTGATTAGTACCCTTTAAACCTTGGTTTGAACCTCCATAAACATAGTGCGCGCGTGACGTCATCATTGCTCGTGTCCATTGTACGAGTAATTGAACATGAAACTGAATCCGAAAATGTAAATGAAAATAAGATTGAGATTAGAAAAAAAGATACAAAATTAAATTTTGAATGAAAATTAAAATTGAATTGTCATTGAGCATGAACCTGAAAAAGAAACTCGATATGAACATGTGGGAAACTTTGACAAGCACTCCTTATAACATGAATACAGATTCCCTTACATTAATATTTACGTGAGGAGAAATGTTCAAGTGGAAAAAATGGCTCTTTTGTTCAATTCAACGTGACATTTTTCTTTAAAAAAAAACAAACATATACATGTATCTCTGTAGGTCTGTGTTACATAAAATCCAACAACAAAGAACACTTTAAATCGTATATATAATGTGTATATGTCAATATTTATGTCTCTTTGTGAAGGCCAAAGATTACAAAATGGCATTGGTGCATTATGTACCAGAACAAAAATACGATTTAAAAACATAATCCTAAATGCACTTCACAAGGATTAAAGACAAAGAAAGTCGAAACACACAATCGTAATCACACGCACCCACACACACCCACCGCACACACTCACCACACCCTGTATTACACACTGTTGCATGTCTCCTACACCTGCTTCTGTACAGAACCTTTCCCAGGTACCCTTTGCCATAAAGGGACCTAGAACATTCGTCATGACTGATTCATCAACCGCAGAAAATTAGGGATAAAACGCTTCTTTTTGACAGTCTAATGAGGTTATTTTAACTGTGTCATTTTTTTTAAAAATAGGGTTGACGAGCATCACCTATTTCAGATTTCGTCTCGGTGATTTTGATCTCGTGTGTGGTCCGATGGATTATCTAATAATAATTCTCTGACCACAATTCATAATATTTACACCTAACCCTGAAATGGAGAGATATTTTGAGATTTTGTATTTTCGTATTTTTTATTTTGTATAACAAGTTGTGCTTCCTTGATCTGTGTCGCCGGGAAACACGCTTTTGCAGTTGCCAATATTCGATATTAGGCTATTCATTTGCTTTCATTTATCCCCCCCCCCCCCCTTGAAACGAGGTATTCGAACACAAAATCAGAAAGGTAACATTGATTTGGTGATGTCTTATTTCTGCATCATTTCTACTTACTACAAGTGAACATGGTGCCAAAATGACGGGAATCCAAATGCAGCTTCATTGATACAATTTGGCAGTCAGTGTCAAGAGCCTGAAAATAGAAATCGTTTTACCGCATTGGCTTTAGGAAGTACAAACTCTTGGAACCATTATTAACCTGAGATACATAATCACGAAATACTGTCAATCTGAATCGCATGAAGATTTTTTTTTCTTTCTACAATCCCTTTTCATCCTTTCTACAATCCCTTTTCATCACTTCCATTTTATCTATGTCATTAGTATAACTGTTAATTTTGGGGGTGCCATTACACATTTTTTCCCCCTTAATTTTATAATTAATGAAGTTAAAATAGTAGGGATGACAAAAAGGTTACACTGACCTTTTTCCGTATCCTCCTCTTTCTCAATATATTTTTTCTCAAATTTAGGCTTTCTCAAAAATGAGACAAAGATAAATTTTCTTTTGACAAAAGTGACAGTTCTTCTCCTTACCTTCTTTGCATAGTATACGTTATTTTTACTTTATTTCTTTGTCATAAAAGTACACCCGTCTTCAATAGACGTCGGGGTTAAAAACACAATGAGTGAACCAATATACCATGTACTGTATTCGTGCGTTTCAATAATCATGAGAAAAAAATATAATTTAAAAAAAGAAAGAAAAATAATGTCGAAAAGAGAGGCCTATAGACAACATGACAACTCAGTCTGATAATATCTTCGACTCACGTGATAGAAGATAGGCATAGACATAAGCTCTCAGTACTTCACAGCGCAGACAGCAAACATAATTATGGTATATTTCATTTTGAAATATGTTTGCCTTGTCGCGATAGTGGAATATCAGCTTCACGTGTGTAGAGTTGTTATTTCAGACCTGCCGCTTTTGGAGCATATCGGAAATTCGGTTATGTTTCACTGATTAAATTTTGCTCCATACCAGGTCACATAACGAGATCAAAGGCAGTCACGTAGAACAACGGTATAGCAGAGAGGACCTCAGACGTTTTCTTTAATGTGTAAGGATCCTGGCAATATACGGCAATATTATAGCGTCTAAATTTGAAGTTGTCAGTGAAGGTGAAAGCATAAGCACCCAGTTCCCAACAAAAACAAGATTTCCTGGGTTCAGTTCCTTTCGGATTCAATATATTCCCTGCCACAATACTTTATCTATAAACCAACTTGTTTATGTCTTGTTTAATTAGTACAAGGAACACCTTGCGCAATATCAGCAGGGAAATCAGGATTTTCTTTTGGTAGCCATCCCCCGTCATTTAGTTGAATTTGAAGAAATTTGAATTAATCGTTTGCAGTAATATATGAAAAAATGTTAAATGCATTTAAACCATTCCTGAAATTCTCGGGAAAGGAATCTAGTACAATTTAAACATGATTCTTTGGACAAAAGTGTGTTTTGCATATGTGAACAAATCTCTATAAATCCTGGAACAAATTCTATTAACGAGATTAACTGTATGACATGGACTAAACAGCTACTCTTGTGTGAACAATTACAATGGAATTATTTCTTCATGAGATTATTCACATACAGTGTATCATGCAACTATCAATAGTCTAATTCCTATGGAAGAAGTTTTGCTGAATTTTTCAGGGGAGGTTGGCGTTTTCTTCCCTTTTCAGAAAACAGTGAGAAAATAAAGAAGAAATTTTAACCGAATATTATATAGAGAAAGACTGCTGTGAGAAGGGAAGGGGACGTGATTTGCCTATTACCTTACCGCTGTGGTATTTATAGACCGTGTTTATCAACCTGACACCTCTTTGGCACATTCACTTGACAGTTCAAGAATGCCATATTCTCCAAGCTTGAACTCTTACAATATCTGCTGCCTCACCTCAGCCCCGAAGATAGACTGAGACCGATTTCTGTTGTCATGGAGTTCATGCGGTGGTCACCCCTGATACTGAGCCGGTTGCTACCCATGACTCGCATCCGGCTCTGCGGTGTGATAACCAGACGGTTGCCCCCCCCCCCCTTTTTTTTTTCTTTCTTCAATGGGTAACCCTTAGCAGGGAGTGTGCCAATTTCCCCTAGTGATGCACTATGAATTTATAATTTGTGGTATCTTTGGGAAACTAGAGAAACTTTATTTCTATCAACAGATTTTTTTTTCATCTGAATAAAACCTTTTCCCCTAAAGATGATGTAAGGAAAAATTGAATGTTTGCTGGACATGCTTGATGCCACGATATTGCGGCGATACTCTCTCTTGAGCAACTTAAGAATTGATACCCGTTGCCGCAACAACATTTTCACAACAACACTGAGGGGGCTAAATATGGCACAAGGACACACACAAGAAAAAAAATGGCAATTAAGTTTGACCTAATGTCTTTTCGGTAAGATCGCCTTTCTTTTCCTTGGGGAGTTCAACACCAGGTTAAACAACACAACACGATGAATTGGCAGGATTACCTCAAGCAGGGGAGGTATATCTCATGGTGGACGGGAGGGGATAACGTGCGATGGAAAGTAGCAACCGAGCATGGGT
Source organism: Heliocidaris tuberculata (assembly GCA_025618425.1). Lineage (NCBI taxonomy): Eukaryota > Metazoa > Echinodermata > Echinoidea > Camarodonta > Echinometridae > Heliocidaris > Heliocidaris tuberculata. Next base: position 41,816,570 of record CM046840.1, read on the forward strand.
TTGCCCAAGATTGATCGCAACAGGCATTGTTATATGGCATTATACTTTGAGGAACTGGTATACAAATCTCTTTTTCCTTCTGGAGGATCTTTAACACCTTAGGGGAAGCTTCCCCCTTTCCGCCTCCGCCGGGATCACTGCCTCTGACTTAGCAGGCCTTTTGTAACAGTGTTTATAACTCCTCTGCTTTAATTCTCTTTCTCCCAGTACTCTTATCTCTTATCTCATCTCTTAATCCCTTTTACATGTTTATTTCTACTTCATTATCATCATTTTTTCCTTCTCTCCCTTCTCTTTCTCTCTCTCTCTCTCTAATACCACTCTCTCTCTCTCCCTATAATATATATATATATATATATATAGATATATCTTACTATTTATTTTACCTCGAACTCTATCTAATTTAATCAAGCTTTTTTTTTTGTTGTTACCTTTGTCTCTAAAAGAAAATCATTCGACTATCATAGTATATTTCTCAATATACATGTATGAATAAATCATTTTGAATTGCTCCTCCCTTCTCATGTTTTTATTACTATTATATATATATATATACATATATCTTTTCTCTTCTTTCTTCATCCAACTTTCTCTTCATTTCTTTCTCCTTGCCTCAGTCCTATCTGCTAAGGTACCTGCAGTTCAGAGCTGAGCATAAGTCCTGTGTGATTTGCAGTTTTCACGTGAACTAGGTGAATTTTGGCAATGAGATAAAAAGACTTCATAGTGTTTAGGAAAGGATTGTCTCAAGGAAAAACTCCTACTATTCTAGCAGGGAAGAGGGAAGGTCACCCCTCACTAGACGTATGTCAGAATCCCTCTTAAAATCTGAACCCGAAACCCCACGAGACGCGAAGAAAGGAACCACCGTCAAGTCAATTACCTTCAAGGTGTATGAAGAATACTAATATACAAAAAAAAAAAAAAAAAAAAACATACTACGGTATCCTAAATTGATGATAAAGATTTGGAGGATTTTATAGCCAGATGATTTTTATAGTTCAAGTTTAAAATTGAGGGCAAGGAGAAAGGAAAAAACAACAGGATCAAGGGATCCTTTCGAAGGAAATTTGTAAACATTTTACGGAATAATATTAAAATGCTTCGTAGCAACACTTCACATTGAAGGCATTATGATGAATCCGAAACTAGAGAAATCACCTCTATATAATAACTGATTTATGGAATGTCTATTTTTTGTTCTAAAGCCATGTGGAATATCTCCAGAGTGACAACGTTCAATTGACATCGTCTAGCCAAGAGGGATGATATCCGCAGAACGGAAGTTTTAATTCGACCATAACAAGATACTGGTGTCTTGCGCTCTCAAAACCCGATCTTTCAAAAGATCTCCTCTATGAGTAGTACACAAAACAACCATGACTACATGCATGCTCACCATCTCTTTTCCTCTTACTTTCTCATAGTTTTTAAGTCGTATGAGTCGAACGCCCTGCATATTTATTGTCTAAAGTAATAACATTATAATACTATGCAAGACTAAGCTACAAAAGATGTAGATGACATGAATCTTTCCTCAGCATTTGGATACGCTATACAACTTGCCTTAAGTTTTAACTAAAACCAATACTATTAATAACTATCCTAATGAAATTACAGTTGTTTCATTATGTTAGAAATTTGAGAAGGAAGGCAACGAAATCATCTCAGTCATGTGTTTGCCATTCTGGGTAAATGAAGCCATCCTTAAAAATCATGTTTTCTGTGTTCATAAAAGTAATTGACCATTTATACATTTACTATTTTATTTCTGTTTCTGGTTTTATGACTTAAAGTTATATTAATTCATGTCACTGTGTGGCTGCATGCTTCTAGTGTCAAGCAGTCAATTAAAGATGATCCCAAGGGACATGACAGAAAGGATTTTACCTTGAGAAAAAAAAATTAAATTTGGGATCAATGTTAGATCTGTATAAAACCACGTGCTTCTGTGCAGTTCGTCTAGGGGAATTAAAGGAACAGATTCGGTAGCTTAATTTAATTTCCATCTCCTGAAAGCTTTGGGGTTTGTTATTCGCTTTGTCATCGGGCAGAAGGTGTGTTTTGGTGCCGTTTGTCTGGGGCATCATCACGTTGGGCTTGTGGCTTGAATCACAGGTTTCCCGTCCGATGTGACAGGCCATCACCGCTCATCGATTAAACAAAGCAGATGTTTTAAGTTCATAGGCGAAAAATATACCACCTACGGTACTGTGTTTTTGTAGGTCTTCTTTTGATTTAGAATGCTAAAAAATACATGAAATGTCAGAAAAAGTGAAAATCACTGCAAGAATTTCAGTCACATTTTATTCAGTTCATAATGCGGGTCGTTGAACATGTTGAATGGGGTATGCGTATTAAAGGAAAGTGATTTTTTTTCAATGTCAAATGCAAAACCACAATTTTGTCTTTCATATCAGCTTTTATTGGCTACATTACATAGTATTTGATAAGTTACGTTATTTTACGAATTGATTTTAGAATGTAAACAAGGAATACACTTGTTGCCAATTTGAGGATGGAACGCTGATTCATTTAGCCCGTTAAAAATATACTGTTTTCCTGGATAGCGTGTGTGTGCGTGTGTGATATAGATTAATGCGTATACGTATGGCCGTTTGTACTTAACGATGCAAACATGGCAATTGACGTAAGAAATTATTTACTTTGTTTCATAACCCGTGAATGTCACACAACTACAGATATCTTTTTGCTTAGTCACTGGTTTGGGGTAGGTAGATTAAGGAATGGCTTTAAAGTTTAATCTAGAACGAAGATGTATAAATGCGTTCTTTCCAGTAGGTCATTTGGAGAAAAAAAAATCATTTTGTAATGTTTTCTAATATAACCTAATTCATCCTATTCACTTTTTTAGGGGACTGGGGGAATGTTTCGAAAACAGAATAAATAGGCCACATTATTAGAAATTCAAGACTATATTTATAATCTCAAAATCTCTCAAACACAGCACTGTAGGTCACATTTGTTTGTCCTCCATTATTTTCGCTCCCAGGTAGTTTGAGTAATCTAGCCTGACAGACGGAATAAGGCGGGAATTATCAATCCTGGTACATACTATGACGTATTCGTTCCTCAGTCTTGTCTGTCCGATGAGCGTGATTCATCAATTATGGGATCTTAAAACTTCACACGAGAGGTTTACCGTTATAGACACATTACCTTGAGTTTAACGTGTTCATATTCTGTTCTGTTTGCGCAAATCATAATTATTCAGTGTTAGAAGTACATGACAATACTTTTTAAAAAAGTTTTAACAATGGAAATAGCAGAAGTTGGGCTATATGATATGCTTAGCTGTGCCGATAGGTCTCTCATCTTTTCCAGATTTTTAACCTCATTTTCGTCGGAATGCTTCGCATCCGTTTCTATGTAAAACAAGCGCACCTTATTTAGAAATACTTAATATATTTTTAAATTCCTCATCATACCATACCTGTTGAAATGAGCCCACGATCTTTCATGTTCAATAAAATCACTTTCTGCACCCCAACACGGATGTTTAGATTTTCACTGAATCCTGTTAAATACTTGGCAAGTGTGTTCCACATAAATTCTTTTGGATTTACTAGTCATGCTAGTAGGACAAAACTAAAAATGAATGATAATTCCTCAACTTGCAAGATGCCTCATCATTCTGTTCCTAAACCTTTGCTTCTTTAACGTCCATGACAGAATCAAACCATTGCTTAAATACCTATACATCTTATTTTGTGTTGTCAGTACCGGGGTATTTCGATTTTGATTTTTATTTTTTTTTTATTTTATTTTTATTTTTTTAGAATTTTACATCCACATTCCCTCAGCGGAATTTCTTAAATCGTATCCCCCTTTTTACCTTGTAACACACGAATTATGTCAGCTCATCAACTTTAACTTTTCTTCAAATCGAACCATAATTCCAGATTTTCGGATTAAGATTTTTAAAAGATTTACTTTCATCTTTGTATTGTGATTGGTCGCCTTACGTCACAGTTCCAGTCCATAAAAAATCCGACCAGAAATTATTTTTATTCCAAAACGCCAAATGCAGGGACAATGTTTCTGAGCGATTTATTTGTTTCATCTCATGGACGTTAATATCGAAGTCAGGGTGCAAAAAGGGCATTTGCAAAATGTTTGCCAATTTCACTTTTAATTAATGAGATCAACCTTTTCCTATATGTGAAGGATTACCAGCCCAGAGCCCCGTCTTATAAAAAGTTGCGATTGATTCGAATCGATCGCAAGTCCTCCAATCAATCGCAAATTTCCAATCTCCTATCTCTTAAGTATAGAGTTGCGATTGATATCAATTGCAAATTATTTGCAATCAATCATAACTCTTTATAAGACGGGGCCCAGGGCGTAAGGTGTAACATTAAATTAAGGTGTAACATTAAATGACATATTGAATAGATCATTTTGAAAATTGTATTTACGCTGTGAACGCCTTGTTTATCCCCTATAATAACAACCCGCCGTAGTAATGTTAAAATCGTGGATTTCAGCCGAATTCTATAAATGTAGCAATCTTCTTGATGTAGACGTCGAGTTCTGTAACAATAATAAATAATAATAAGGATAATAATAATGATAATAAATTTGTAAGATCTGTAAATCGCTTTATATCTGCATATAATGGCACCCAAGGAGAACAAAAAATGAAAAAATTACATTGATACATTTTATTATTAATATTTGACTCTATTTTACTTGGAATTACAAAATCTGAGCCATTCATTTGTTTCATCTCATGGACGTTAATATTGAAGTCAAGTTGCAAAAAGGGCATTTGCAAAATGTTTGCCAATCTCAATTTTAATTAATGAGATCAACCTTTTCCTATGCAAAGAATTATCAGCCTAGGTGTACCATGAAGTGAAATATTCATAAGATCATTTTGAAACATTGCATATACGTCGTGAACGCCTTGTTTATCCCCTAATAGCAGCCCGCTGTGATAATGTTAAAATCGTGGATTTCAGCCAAATTCTACAAACGTAGCAATCTTCTTTAGATGTAGACGTCGAGTGCTATAACAATAATAACAAATAATAATAAGGATAATAATAATGATGATAATTTTGTAAGATCTGTAAAGCGCACATAATTATGTGCCTATAATGGCACCCAAGGATGAAATAAAATGAAGAAATTACATTAATACATTTTATTATCAATATTTTACTCTATTTTACTTGAAATTACAAAATCAGTATACTTTCGATTGTTTGAACATGCATGTTCTATCACTATTTTAGTTCTAAATTAAACTTTTATTTTGTCCATACTTAGTATGGTCCAAGTAAAGTAGAAGAGTTCTTCTCGGTCTCAATTGTCCAGTTATTTTCATGATTTGCTCTACCACATCCTATCAAAACAGTGTACCTTTATTTGCACAAAACACTCACTAGTGCCATATCATACAAATTATATCACAATGTTTTGAAGGTTTGAAGGGGGAAATCACGAATTGTCATTTTTTTAAAAATGATATATACCTACGCTTATGAAACCCATTGAGGCCATTCGCAAATACACCATTAATTCAAAACAATATTTGCCCAGTCCATTTTGCATTCATTTTGTGTAATACGTCACTCTCAGATGAAGCGGAAAATTCCGCTCAAGTTGCTAACGCAGCCCTACGTCAGGATATGACGCCTCACTTGCAAAGGTCATAACCCCTTGAAAAGGAGATCCGTTTAAGTGGTATCAAGGAGATTCATTATGATAGTTGCCTCTGAGACCAACGTACCACGGATCGCGTGGGAGTTTATATCTACATTTTGTTTTCTTTAGAGTATGACGTCTTAACTGCGCTATTCCCCCATCAGACATACGTCATAATGAAAATCCCCGACAAAAACGTCTCAAGGAGAAAAATGAGTCTTAAGCCGTTAAGACAAAGGGTGGTCCTGAGGGGAGGGGAGGTCATCAGAAGATACAATGAGCAGGTGTTAACTTTCTTCATTGAGTTTACTTACAAAGAATGACTCTTGAAGTATATGGTTGTCAGAATATCCTGTTTGAGTGTTATCTTCACCGCATCTATACCTATATGCGTATCACTTGCAGCAACACAGGATATAGTTTGGTACCCAATTAAGTATTTTGTTAGATGATTTATTTGTTACATAATATTTCAAATTTTCCGATATGGAGAATTTTCTTCATTGCTTCAGGATCAGCGTCTTCGATATCGACAGCATAGAAGGAACACTCAATCTGCATTCAGTTTGAAACAGATTGAGACACTTGTCCCTCTTTTATCAAAAAGTATACAAATCCCAGAAATGATTTTTGAATAATGCTTTTTAATTCACACCAAGCATATAAGATAGATTGCCAAGTCCTTCTACAATACAATATTCATAATTTTTGGCCAAAATTTCTTTAAAAATTTAGAAAGCCAACCCCTTTGGAAAAGAATCTCTTCATTTTGGACTTTACGAATGGTATTCTCCGTGATTTTAGTGAAATCTATTCGAAATGTATTTTGGGTAAATCGGGTTAACTATTATGTGATGAATGAGATTGAGATTATCAAATATGATATGAATAAGATCATTACAGATAGAATATTTTCTCAGAAGTGGCGATCATATGTATTTGCTTGGTATGATACGACTCAGTTAGGGATGTTTATCCATAGCCATGTTGTTAATGGACTAGATACTCGTCTTCCCCAAGAAAACTGAGAAAGAAAGAAGTTCTATTTAATTGACCGATATTATGAACTATCAAGGGAATTTAAAATCTGCTTCTTTATAAAAAAAAAATAAATAAATAAATAAATAAAAAATTATAGCTTTTATTCTACATGCAGAGTAACAGGAAACGGTATTATAGCTTGTATTTTACAGAGTATTTTCAAGCACAATAATTCCCCCGGCACATTTTCTTTTGGCAATGGTCTTATGAGCTGACATTTACGTGACATTAAATGCGAGTGTTCTAAAGGTGATTATTGTTTCAATCGTGTATAACAATAAGTTGATTTTTTTTTTGTTGTTTTTTGTTACTTTCATGGCGTTTACTAGTATCATTCGCTGTTTTTTAAAGGCTGTCTGTTTATATTCGACTTTATAACTTTCACAAAACTTTCAAAAACAAACAAAAGGTGAAGATCTTTGACGGGGGAAAAAAAAGAGGGGGGGGGGGCTCAGTTAATAAAAACCTCAGTTAATAAAAAAAACCTCTGAAATCAAACAAAAATAATAATTCCAAAAGTTATCACGTTTTTCCGAGGCGTAAATATGTCTAAAATTCGCTTGAAAGTAGAAAACCGAGATTTAAAAATTTAAAACCCAAGTAATACAAGTATGTTGGTGTAGGTTTTAACTCTGGTGTGCATTAAAGGTTTGTTAGATTTGGTTTCTCCGGTGGGGGGGGGGGGGGGCAGGGGGGACAGGTACGTACCCTTGTAGTCCCCCTCAACCCCACTGATCCGAGCCCTGACACTGTCAGCAGACCGATTATAGAACTCTGAGTACATATCATTCACATGATTAAACCCGTTATATCCGGTAATGTATAATGAGTTAATTCCTTTCCCATATAGAGTACAAAGCCAATAGAACTTTTCTTCCAAAACGCAGTAATAATTGTACCCACTATCAATCATGTTGTTTAATATATAGAATATCTTTATCTAAAAAGAAACAAACAAGGAAATACAGTTTTCATGACTACAACTGAGCGTTATCTGCCAACGAATTCTAGTATAAAAGGTGCAAAAGGAGAGTATAATGAGCAAAATAGAACAGAAAATCACGAAATTATGTGCAGATGTAATGTGTTTACATTTCACTGAATTAAATTTTCAGCAAGTTTTAGATTGTGTTTACTTTGCAGGGCCGTCCAAAAGCGTAATGCATGATAAACAGTTTCGAAATACATGTAACTTTATACAATTTGTTTCGTTATGCAGTACCTTTATACCGAACTTAAGATTTGCTTTAAATAAAAGAAACAATCAAAACATTGTAAAAAGCAATATGATAGAAAATAGAACATGGGGATACGTGCGTGACAGTCACATTTTCTTTTTATAAATATAACAGATATAATCATCATTGTCTAAATAGACAATAAGATATAACCTTAATGTCGAGGATCTTTAAAATTAACTCTTGTGAACACTTTACTTCAAACAATGCTCCAAACATACCTCTGAAGGAGGTTTAAAGTTCAAGATTTCATCAAGACCTTCTTTTTTGCTCACCTAAACGTGAGAAAGATTTTTAGGCCCGGATTAATGACTAAAAAGCACGCTTTGTCTCTGACGTCGGGAAGTCACCGGGCAAATGTAGTTCATCTGACATCGCATGCACCCTCATGGTAAATGTTATTTTCGGCGCCACCGGAAATCATCGATAACATCGTTCACCCCACACGTTAAGATCTATAGGCCTATAAATACAATCTCGTAGCAGCATCTTTCTTGTTTTACAAAATGTCTGTGGATGGTAATCTATGCTGGATTAAAGATGGATTGAGTCAAAAGCTGATAATGAGACATAAACAAAAGGCCGTTGGCATGGTCACAATAGGGTGACAATCATTATCATAGCTATTCCATGTAGTCATGGTAGTTGCTTGTGTTAAATATGTGTTTTAATGCCAGGCAATGTCTTAATTGATCAATGGGTGATTTCAAGTTCGGTGTTGGTGTTGGTGTTGGTGTTGGTGTCGAGAGCGTGCATTGGGCTGCTGATTCTAGCCCCAACACCGAATTCGGGTTTATAAAAATAATACCAATCACATTATTGATAGCTCAACACCTAGTGAAGTCAATCCCAGCATCAGCTTCATTTCAGGTTCTGTGTTGTGGCTGGTGCTAGTGTTGCCCTAACACCAGCTTTCAACACCGAACTTGAATTTACCCAATGGATTCTAGAAAACATCAAACGTCAAACGCAGAATTTCTTCATGCAATGTGGCCAGCCGAAATGCTTGTTGCCCAAGAGACGTCATTTGTTGACGTAGCACTGTGTCAGTGACTGGCCCCCCCCCCCCCTTTGACGCTTCATGTAAGAGTGACATCGTACTATACACAAAAAAGAGCACGCACGAAGTGCTAGTGCATACGTCAGTTGACTTCATGACCTTGATCAGCGTAAATAATTAGTCAATCGAAAGTAAGCCTCGAGTGCCACGGTCATTTATTTAGATCTAGACAATACAAAGATAACTGTGTATGTTGAGGTTTCGTTACTTTCAAATTTATAACAATCGACTAAATATAGAGGGAAATAGAGTCATTAATATTTGACTCTATTTTACTTGGAATTACAAAATCTGAGCTATTCATTAATTTTGTTTCATCTCATGGACGTTAATATCGAAGTCAAGGTGCAAAAAGGGTATTTGCAAAAGGTTTGCCAATTTCAAGTTTAATTAATGAGATCAACCTTTTCCTATGCAATTGATTACCAGCCCAGGTGTAACATGAAATGACATATTGAATAGATCATTATGAAACATTGTATTTACGGCGTGAACGCCTTGTTTATCCCCTAATAGCAACCCGCCGTGGTTATGTTAAAATCGTGGATTTCAGCCCCATTTCTATAAACGTGGCAATCTTCTCTAGATGTAGACGTCGAGTGCTATTACAATAATAATGAATAATAAGGATAGTAATAATGATAATAATTCTGTAAGATTTTTAAAGCGCATATATCTGCCTATAATGGCACCCAAGGAGCACTGCGTCAGTGACTGGCCCCGCCTTTGACGCATCATGTAAGAGTGACATCGTACTACACACAAAAAAGAGCACGCACGAAGTGCTAGCGCATACGTCAGTTGACTTCATGGCCTTGATCAGTGTAAGTAATAAGTCAATCGAAATGTCGCCTCGAGTGCAACGGTCATTAATTTAGATCTAGATAATACAAAGCGTTACAGAATTATGTAGTAAATAATAGCAACTGTGTATGTCGAGGTTTGGTTACCTTCAAAATTATAACAATCGACTAAATATAGAGGGAATTCACAACAACACAAACATAAGGCATCAGAGATCATTAATTATACTATTTATATTTAGATTTGAAATACATGTATAAGGGTATTTCATGAGCAATCCTTCTCAAGGGACTTTGCATCTTCGATATTCTTTGACATGGGAATAAAGAGATAAGAAAGCTCACAAACATTTTACCAGAACCCACCCATCTCTGTAACCATTAACACCTTGGTCAATCTCATCACGGTAACGTCATCTGCGCATACAGACATTTCTATCAACAGCGACATATGTATTTCCGGGCGCCTCATGCTAAATATCATTGAAAGGGAAGATCTTTATGCAACTCCTTTCCAAACAGGTCATTACGGTGGGTCATAGGTGGGCTATAGCCATGTTTGTTGCGTAACGGTTTAATGAGTAGATGTTAAAGCCTATGGTTAAAGCCCAGGAAACAAAGGCCACTTCGACTTATGAAAGGGCAGTTCTTTAATTGAATTCATCCCCAATCTCCACCGTATCCTGTTTTCTTTGGCATGTTTGGAGGATTAAGGTGAGGATGATATATTAAATTAATGAAACATGACAAAGCCGGGGGTTCATTTTTTCCCAATTTGACAAAATGAATGTAAATTGAGATATCATGTGGCATATACCCCTTTAAAAATCAACCTTTGTTTCCATATGTCGAATTAAAAGAATCGATGAACAAAAAAATGATAAAAGAAGTGTGCAGTGAGTTTGAATTATAAATTGAAAAAAAAAAATTCTCGACAGTTCTCAAACACTAAACTTGAAACTTTTGAGAAGAAAGGAAAGATGAAACACCGACAAACATGATTAAAGTACATACAGTTTTACAAACGGAAGTCATGATTAACCAATTGTATATCAATATTTATTTTTAAAATACAGAGTTGAATAAAATCAGCGTAGTTTAAGGCATTACAGAAGTGATAATAGATACGAGTATACGTGAACGATCTTAAAGATTAAATTATAATTAAATGAACTCATTGTCCCTTCCAAGAATGGGAAAGATAACAAAATGATGAAAATGAATTCCTATTATAGCTGCACAAACATAATACAGATGAAGAATGTGGGAATAATACATTCACCGAAATTGATATATGCAAAATAGTAATCTCATTGTTCAGGATTTTTCCAAAGTGATATACAATTAGAATAAATGCGTAATAGAAAGAGTATGTGTATAAAGAAGATTATAGTCACAGGGATGTTGGACACAAAAAAGAATAGAAAATAAAATATCATACAGTGCATATCAAAAAAAGTATATCCAACTTATAGCCTCTAATTAAAAAGCTATAACCAATGTGATCTTGAAATCTATTTCTAAGAGTAACTTGTTTTCTGTCTAATGATACCTCATTCGTGACTTTTCCGCCATGGATGACTGAGCACCAGCGTTTTTTTTTTTTAAGTGTCGTCAAAATCTCCTTCTACCAAGTTTGGGCTGATGCAAAGAATGTGGGTCAAGCGATATGAATCTGTTACTTTAGGCTAAAAACTTTTTTTGACCAAGTTGAATTCTCTTTCGTCATGTTTCGTGCCTCAATGCTTCATTGTTTAAAGCGATCCAGGGTATCTAAGCTTTTGCATTACCTTGTTTTAATCCATATGATAATCTCAATTTATTCTAACAGCTTTCTAACTTCTTGTCTCATATTAACTAAAAACTCGCTGCATTGCACGATTTCACATGGATAAGGTGCATAAGGTTATTTCTTCGCATAGCGCATGAACTCAAAGGTTTGCTGACTGTAAAGACTGAGAAAATATAAGGAAGGATGCATGTGTTGAGCATTACCAAATTAATTGATAGTAGACTTTCCTACAACAACAAAAAGATAGCTTCCCAAATAAACTTTGTCCATTTTTAATGACGCAGTAGAAAGGCTTTCCTTAAATAAGGGATGCGGATGAAACCGAGATGGTGTCATCACGGCAAAGAAAATATAATGAATTATGCTTGTAATAAGCCTATTCTTGAGTTTGAGTTGACATTAACGCCTTGTCTGTTCATATGCACAAAATCAATTGAAATAACTAAGCATTTTTTTTTTTCAAATTGGAATAGCATGTGCTTAATTGGTTTGGACTCACATTCGTTGCTTCAGCTCAAACTTGGTAAAAGAGGATTTTGACAATACTTTTTGAAAAGCCTGCTGCTCAGTCATCCGTTGCTGCACGGTTATGAATAAGCTATCATTTGACAGAATCTAAGTTGCTCTTTACTATATAAAATAAATTTTAAGCCCATACAGGTTATAACTTTTTAATTAGAAGCTACGAAAGTTGGGTATACTTTTTGATACGCACTGTATATAGGTCATGGATAGATTTATGACATTTATATACAAACCTGCCATCCGCCTTAATAAGCGATGGACCTGGTACAATTGCAACTTTCTCACTATATTATGTTTATGTTAATGCTCTGTCAAATGATTTCTTTTTCCTTTTCAAATCATGTTGGACTGATAATGTTATGTTAACCTTGTGTATTGTATTCTACTTTTCTTGAATAAAGAAATGATATCAACAAAGATCTCTCGTAATTATCATCGTTCTAGGTATGTAGAAAACAAGCTTATCAATTCCAACAACACTTTCTTATCAGCAGAGGGGCATTGAAAAATATTAAACATTCAGCGAGTGTTTCTTACATTTTTTCTTATGATATCTTGTAAATATCTTTTAATGGAGAAGGAATTGTTGGTTGAAATGATCTCTGCTATTCTGCAATAGAGAAATTATCATTTCGAGTGTATATTCTGAGATCAACAAATGACGCAGCAGCTTTGTAAACCGACCTCCTATGATTTTTCATCTACGTGATTTATTTCAAACTGACTCATTCTATTGTGCAGACAGACACATTGTTTTAGTCTCAAGGCCATTTTTGCATTGTTTCTACAAGTAGCCTACACACTGTGCATAAAAAGGAGGTACGGATAGGGGAGAAAAGTGTAGAAAACGAGGATTGTAGGAAAGCCCTTTTAATAATCAAATTAAGCCCTCTGCTTTGTGACTTTTTTGAGGGTGTATTTGAGAAATTACATATTGATGTAATGTCGTCTTGGTCTTTGGGAGTAGTTGTGGAATGTATCCCCCCCCCCCCCACCAAAAAAAAAGACCTGTAACTAAACTTTCTGCTGTCTTTTTTTTTCACCCACGGAGGGGGGGGGGGGGGGGGATCCCGGACGTGGAGTAATTCCGAACTTATCTGAGATATAAAAATCACACAATATTATAGTTTGTTGAGAAACAGAAGGGCGTTGGTATATGCACTTTTTAATAAAGTAAATATCACTCTTTTATAAAATACTCAGTGCTGGGTAAAAGAGGAACATGTAAGCTTGTTGGGTACAATTTTACACAGGGGGTTGGGTCACTATTTACCCAGGAACTTTTCAATATTTTACCCAACATGTTCCCTTTCTTACCCAATTTTTAAAAAAATTTCAAAAACGCGAGGATAAACATGTACCTGTAGAAATGTAATCTACAAATTTTGTACAGTTTTATTAATTGACTAGTCTTCGAAATTACTCGGTAAATTCTCACATCTAGTGCGTTATAATTTACCAGTGCACTTCAACTCTTCCCTTAATCAAGGTATGGAATTTGATAATGGCAATTAGTTGAAAAATCTTCCCTTAATGTTGGATAATATAAGCAAATACGAAAATGTTTTTAACACTTGGATATCGTCGATACCAATATTTATTGTCTTTGATTCAGATTTCATGATTTCATTCTGATTCTCTAAGGTTAAATAGGTTTTTCTTCTACGACAAGGATGATTAATTGTTTACTGATGTATATTTCGGGATATCAAAGTCACGCAGACACAATTTGATGTTAATTAATGAAGAGTATTTTTAGCATCCATCTGCAGGAGAGATCAACTGATAGCAAAGGTCAGAGTGATAAAATTTAATCGATGTCTCATCTTCATTCATGGAAACCACAATGATCTGTTTTAACGACGGAAGAATTATCCTAGTTACTGAGGTCTCTAGTAAAATCATGGATAATAGATAATATAATATTTCGAATTTTTAATAGTTTAATAGTACTTACTCTCTCAAACATTGTGTATAAAGACTTTTTTTTTAATAATGTGAACATTATATACAAATAATATGTTTGAAAGTGTATACTTCACAGGAAAATGATTGCCGTTTGCTGAGAAATGTCTATAGAATAATTTCAGTTTGCAAACTTTAGTTGGATCTTTTAAATAATCTTATGCATGGGGAACGAGCATCATTATTGGGCATTATCAGAAGGGAATCAATAAGTTTTCCTTGGTTATGTACTTATTATTCAAATTATGAAGAATTTATTTAAAACGTCTCATGCTAGCTGTCATCCATCTTACGAGTTCTCTCTCTCAACAAAAAAACAAAGTTGCCTTCTATGGATCTGGTTCATTAAGCTCTCCCGACCTGTGCCTCTAAATATAGTCCCTGAAATCTTCTTTTCCGTTCCGCGGTTGATCATGTTGATTCGGAGAGAAAGAAAGAAAAAAAATTGTGATGAGCGCAAGGGTAGTTCGTCATACCGCTGTATTGCATGAGGCATCCGCACGACGGCCATGGGTTTGGAGAGGGACGTGCACAGGGGAGTCGAGAGTAGTTACAAACCTCCCAGCCGAAAGCTTTCAGCCAATCACCTATCAGCTTGTGCGCAGCGCGTTGGAGCAGTGCAGGCGGGCGGTGGAATATAAAAGCCCCGCGCTTTTCGGATCGTTGGTATTATACTTTGTTTAGCTCGGTCGTTTCACTCGTTCGCAGGCCCAGCGAAAAAAGTGTGTTCCACTTGGTTCCATTAATTGGAAAAATACACCGGACTCTTCACTCCAGAGAGTGTCGACGGACGGTCCTTGTGGAAGCGACTTCCATTATTCGGAGGAGAGTCGAAATCTGTAGAGCTCATTGCTTTGCTCTCCATGAGCTAAACCATTTTATTTCATTCTTCAGAGTGCTGGTTCATTCCTGAAGTATTGAATTCATCTTATTTTTCTACTCCACTTTTTCATCTGTTTTGTATTTTGTGAGAATATATCCGAAAAGTCGAGCGCTGGATCGCCCCAAAAGCAACTGATCAACATGAATGCATATATTTTACTAAGCTTAGCAACTTTGACGCTGTTGTACCAAGACTGTTTGGGTGAGTACATGTATTGTGGAGTTTCATTTTCCCCCCTTTATTGTTCTCTCTTTGTCATTGTTTCTCTCGCTGTAACCTCTTGTAAAAAAAAATTCCTATCTTTTTTTTATTTGTACTTCTAGAAACTATTACCTTTAAGATCGATCCTTGCAAATAGTCTTCTGATTTTATTTGTGATGTTCACTTTACGATTTAATTGCTTTGACATCTTACAGTCGTGCATGAAACATTTACGAACCATTCATTCAGATCGAAATGGCCACAACAAAGCGGTGTTGGACTTTTGTGTTACCAAGACATACTTAGAACTCTATCTATACTTAACTGTGCTGCAAACCCAAACATCGAGGAACTTAACGACATCCCTCGAAAATTATCTGTATCCGGTAATGATTAGTAGGGGGAAACCCGAACTTTGTTTCTCTCTTACCCCGTTCTGGATTTCTCGGAAGGAGAAGTTCGCCGGTCTCAAGAACAAGTCTTTGGCAGATTAGTTTACTACAATTCACTCGGATCTAATTCTAGCCTTCACTGTCTCCATTGTAGAAGAGCTTTTTTGTCAATTACCAACCGGGTATCGTCTTACTTCTCTTTGGCTATCCGATTTCTTTCTAAAGGCAGAAAAAGGTGTAAGCCTCCCAAATTGTTATCTAAATATCTTTAAGAACGATCTCGGGGGGAAAAGAAGTTTCAAATGCTCATATACAGATTAATCATTGATATTTTTATATGTTTGTAACAATAACATGAAATTGTTTTATCATCGCACTAATCTAAAACTTATGGAACTTACTAAAATAGATGATTAATTCTGTGTTTCAATGCAAGGCTGTTAGCATACTGAATGCTTTAAAAGGAAGCCTAATGTGTGAGACATAGATCAATATCTGGACTTGATAACAAGGACTCAAAACAATTGGGACTACTCAGAACAATTTAAGTGACGTTCGTGAGTAAATACACCTTTTTCAAAGATTTGTCAAGAAATCGTGTCTGTTCAGGAGGTATTGAGGGTTGTACATCACTTCTAGGGAAGCTTGTTGCGTGTCTTAAATGATTCGACTCTCCAGCGGAACTTTTAATAAAGTACCTACTTCAAGTGACCTTCCTTCCAATTATAAATCTGCATTGTTTCCAACAGCTCACGAATGATTGGTGGGAAATAATAGACTACTGAGTCAGTAGTTAGCTCATTTAAATGATTAAGACTTCTCGGTTTTACTGTAGTAGTATTATGTTTATTGGGAACAAATAAATTCTGAATGGCTTAGATTTGGACATTCCATGAAATATCTCTAACTTTAATAGACAGACACGTATATTCTAGACATTTAAATAATATTTAATTTGGTCAAACAGTATGCCTTAAAGATTTTCATTTATTGAATTTATGTGAAATTGAAATTTGCTTTTAGTAAGCTATAATAAAATCTGATTAATTGTACATTTTTTGATAATTAAAAACGCAGACTGGAATATAGGTGCGTGTAAAATTATTCAAAATGCTTTCCTATAACATGCGCATGGTGTCTTCTTTTCTAGCCTCGTGGTTAGGTTTATACTGCTCTGCTCTAATCAATTTAACTCGAATGCATTTCTTTGATCGAACATGTTCTTTGAGCTAAAAATATTTTACAACAAGAAACACTCACTACGTGATATCAAGGAGTTCCTTGGTGATATCAATTCGAGGCCTCCCTGCTGCAAAGGAAACTCACGTCGTTGCTTATCAGGATGTCTTCGCAAGGACGCCTTTTCCCCCGGATTCTGTACCCCCAGGAGGAGAGAAAAACAACCAAAAATAGCTCCTAACTTGGTCAAAGACGGTTCAACTTTAGATTTTTCTGCGCATCGAAGGGTTTTAGGAATTAAGTGACCGTGGAGTTTGGCTATCTGCTGAGTGATGACATAAAACTGGGCGTTTGATAAAATCGCAGTGACATCATGCTAGCATGGCTAGTCAAGAAACGGATGTGTCTACAGTCTAAATTTTGGTCAGTCGTAGAAGCGTCTGTTTGAAGAATGTACATTTTTAAAATGAGACAGATTAAATTGCAGCAGAGGTTTCAGTTTGCATTTTGTGATTATAGCAGAAACAATATAGGAGAAACTAATTTGAGAATTACCACAATAATACACCTTGTGCGAATTGTTGAAATAGATGAAAAACTTTGTGTTTGGAACCGCCCCTGCCATCAAAAGTGTTTATTGTTAAAAAGAAAAATCTTGGGTTAGCATAGGTAATTGAACAAGTTCTCAGTAGAAACACCTTGAATTACCCCCTCATTCTCAAACTAGAAGCCTAACCTTGTTTTGTAATGTCTTTTGATACAGATCTTATATGCTTGCTCCCAAAAGAGGCCAGTAAGTGTACTTTTAATAATCTGTGTCCTCAAATAATTGCCTTTGCAAAAAAAGGGGGGGGGGCGAGGGGACAAACTTGAATTTGGCAGTTTGCAGTGAATCAGGAATATGACTGTGTGTTGGCGTACCACCATTATTTAATATGGTATATGAATAAGCCATTGTGCTAAACTTAACAGCCTTAAGACAACGTTTCCGCAACTCATAAGGTAGCCTATACATCTGACCTGCAGTATTTTCTGTGTCATTGGCTGATCAGCACCTGCGCATGCCGCCAACAAGAGGCGTGCAGGGAAGCGTTTGAGGAACAGTTTAAGGAGATTTTTTTTAACTTACATCCTACAAACTGGAAACTAAGTATTTTTTTATAAAAGAAAGGTAAAGGCATTCACACTCCCAGCCCTCAGTCTGTGTCACAGATGACTGGCCTTTGACCATCTTCTGCTTTGGCGTATATACAGGTATAGAGCATTGCTTAAATTTGACGATTTTAGTGGAAAATGTATAATGTTCCTCTAATTAATCTTGATAAATCACTTATTATTTGTTTGATCCTTTTGGACCATTGTTTATTTAGTCCAATCGTATAGTCGACCTCAATTCTTTGTGATTGCAGAATACAATGGCTCAACGATGACTTACAAAACAATGAAGACAGGTGGCCCTAATTATTCTAAAATTTGACCCCGAGACCCCAATTCTTTTTTTTTTTTTTTTTTTTTCCAATTGGAATGACGCCAAACGGACGAATACTGTAAAAACCAACTTTTTGAACAATTTGAACGTGAGTTTAGTTGATTAATCTTCAAGCTCTTCAGATTCCTTCCCTTTTGCCTATTATGATGAACTCATAATTTCGTGTTTATTGTCACAATGTTCAAGGACAGAAACTAAACTTTTAGAGTAATCTTGACGCCAGTTGTACATTTTCTTCGTCTCATTTTTCGGTGACTAAGTTATGAAAAGAAATTGCATTGAAAAGAGCGCGTCTAGTTGTCTGTAAGTGTCTCCCCTCCTAGTCTTCTCTCTTAACGAAGGCTTTGGGACACACCCCTCGATTTAATCAACTCGTCTGCTGCGAGGCGCTATCACCCCCTTCAAATTGTACTCATGCGCCACGATATCGGGCCGTTCAACGATGACAACACCCTAAATTGGGCAAGAGCACATTTTTAAACTAAAAAGTAAATGCAATCTTGTTGTGTCGTCTGAATCTGAATCTCTGTCTCACTGTCTAATAAATTTGTCTGAAAGTATATTAAAAATGCCACATTGCATGATATTTCTATGGTTTAAGTTAACATAACTAAACACTTTCTTAGTCTCCCGTGTTTTGATGCCCTTTTGATTAAAAAAGAATTGCTACGGAGCTGCAAACCTTTTCCAAATTGTGCATTGCCTAAACAGTTTAAATCAACTAAGAGTGAGATACTGTAGTATGAATTCTTCATTTAAAGGACTGTGATGGTCAAATAACTTTGGCAGCCTTCTTAGCCATCATACAAGATTAATGGAACACTTCATTGTAACACAAATGAGTTACATGAGATTTAAATCCGAGAGTACTCACTGTAAAGTATTTCCGTATGCGAATAATCACATTTTCCGTTTAAAAAGTAACATTTGTCTGATTGAACGGCATCAGTTTTCAATTTGATTTTGCTAATTCTATACCAAAAACAGACGGATTAGATGGTCCAGTTTAATCATGTGATCCTGTTTGGTGATATCAATAGTGGGCCACGTCTAATCTGTGTGGGGTGCAGATTACACGCAGCATCAGATTATTCGTCATTAGTACGAGAGCTTCCAGAAATAGTCGACCGAATTATTTTGGTATAGGATGACGTATAATGATATTGATACCCTTTGATACCAATGCTATGAACCACCCCTATCTAAGTACCAATGCTTAATAAAATTTCTTCATATTTTTCAATCAATTGCTAGAAATTTAAAGGAAGTTGTGTTTTAAAGTGTGTACAGAAGAAACCTGTTATGATCATCGCAAACAAAAACAAATCTGGGATTGCTTCCAACGCGATCAGTTCAATTAGCACATCTAATCCTTTTCTATAATAATACCCTTTTGTAATCTTCGGATAATCCTTTTGTTACAGAGGTCCATCCTGCCCTATCCTCTCTTTTTGAAACACCTGTTGAAATGGGGTTTATTTTCGGAATGGTCACAATCGATGGCGTTGCAGCTGAATCAAAGTCAGGAAGGAAGTGAAATTAACCGATCAAACATTTACAGATCAGACAATCATAGGTGTGTCTAACGGAAATTGACCTACTGCGTAACTAAACGTTTGGGTTTGCACCATGTTCAAGAAGGGTATGAAGTGCAAGAGGTCTCAACTTTCTTGTAACAAGTGCAAAGTCATTAAAGATTGCTAATTACGCCAACACCTTGGCTTTCATTGACGGGCTATGTAGCTTCTGAAGCCAAATAGGCCTGCTTGGTCTTAATAATTCTTGAATAATATTGGTAAAAGTCTCTCTTTCTCTCTTGCTAAACTGAATTGAACTTACAATTATGATTCAAGTTTAGATTATAAGCATTTTTTCTCTTACTGCTCGCCAGAAATGGTCGTATAACTTTCTTTGAGAGCTTAAATTTTCTTAATGAAAAAAAAAATCCAAATGGGTTGCAATTTTAGTGTAAAAGGGGTTTCTTTAACACCCTCTCTGCACTATGTGTTTATGATGAAAAACGATATCGTCATCACGTCAAGTGTCGCGTGTAGAGATCGGAGACACTATTTAGCTGATCAATGGGAAACCTCTAAAAATAGAAAGTGATATATATGGAATAGGTTTCAAGCGCCTATGATTCTGGTTTTATATGCACGTGAGGCACACTCACCCTGTCGGATCGAGTGAGGGCAGGACAGTGTGGCAGTTTCTAGGATCACTTGCATGACACTTGCGGATTCCTCTGGTTCCCTGGGAGTACCCTGAGGTACAATCTCACACCCGTCCATGCGTCTCCCATAAGTACAAGAATGACTTTCATAAATGAAACTGCTGCTCCTTTTTTGGATAGGCCTACTGACCTCGTGATTATTTTTATACAAAAGCAAAATATGCCATATACAGGCACTTATGACATGAAATACTTGCAAATGAAAGGTCATTGCTGTATAAATCAGTGGGATATCATAGGCTATCCTTAACTATTTCTTGTTAGCATGTGTGCCTTCTGGGGGGGGGGGGGACATGACGCCAATTTCCTGCCGAATTCACGTGGATAACCACCCGCTTCGGGGATGATATTGCAGATATTGAATATGTGTCTTGGAGATCTTTGATGGGTTATGGATTGGGAAGGGGGTGAGGAATCCACAAACAGAAAGGGAGGGCGCGTCTCTTTTAGGGAATAAAACTTTTTATTATTTACCAGAATTCTCTTTTTCAAGTACTGAAATAGAGATCACCTCGAGCTACCTTGTTTCCAAAACAACTCTCTCTCTCTCTCTCCTTTGTCGCAGTCACTTATCATTCCTACAAACTAAAAGAGATTTTTTTTTTCTGTAGACAGTGATATTCAGACTCTACAACCGATCAAGGTCGTCGTTGTGTTAATTCCACAGTCGTTAAAAATCAAGAAATAAAATATTGGAAAACAGATGAAATATATTTGTCCATATATTCTTTAAGGGGATTTAAGGATCTCCGTTATCAGTCAACGTCATAGTGACATTTGAAAAGAAATTGCAATCACAGTTCGACATAACTTTGTACAAGATGGTGCTTACGAAAAACATGTTACCATCAGTCGCGCTGCTAATTAGTCATACCAACTCACCTACCCCATATACCCGCGCTCGAAAGTATGGTCTAACTTATCATTCGTGCCTGCCGAGGTATCCTCTTCCCCTCCAAATTAATCCAAGTAATGACCGATGATGGATATTTGCCATTACCCGCTACCAAGTCTCCACACTCGATCCCTAACCAAGTCACGATTTCAGGCTTGCGCACATCTGTCATGTCTTTGACTAACCCACCTTCAGCTGTCTCTACTGATAATTTCGTCCCGTTTTGTTTCCTAAGATCTGGGAGAATCTTCAGAGGTGAGATCCCTTGTAAATTTGTAAGACTTTACGTTTAGCCAGAAGAAAGGTTATTAGTGTCGCAAATTGATGGATTCCCTTAAGTTATGAAAGATGCACACTTGATTATATTACTTAAAAACATGACTTATGTGTGTTCGTCAACATTGAAGATATTCCCCCTTCAGTTTCAAACTTCAAATATGCCTACAGTAACTCTAGGAAATGTTCGTTGCAGATAGATGCCCACTCTCCGGCTATGAGAGTGTTTTGTTTTCTATAGAAATAAGTGGGAGAGAGAATGGACCTGTTCCATTCGAAACCAATCAGCAAGTACATACTTCCTCTAAAATTTCCTTAAGATTCGGGGGTAAAATCTAAGACAAACGCGTTATCAGGTAATCTTGAAGACTTTAAAATAAGAAGTTAGAAACCTACGCACTATTTACGTCTTAATTAGCAAGTAATAAAGATATCTTACATTAAGCGTCAATAACATCAAACTACAATGAAGAAGATACTCTGACCTTTATCTGTCAAAATGAAAGGTGTGTAGGAGGCCATCTGGGTCTCAGTAATGTCTAGAGAGTTTCTTTAACGTCATATTTATCTTAAATCTTACTGTTCCTTGAGGGTAATTAGAAAAAGATAGGGATAAATGAAGAAGGAATGAGTTAGAGCGGTCACTCAAAGGTCTCAGGGGGTAGCCGCGATGAGTCACTTTCGTGCTGCATTCACTGCAATGGCGATCGTGACAACCTATCATGCGTATAGCCTGGTGGATGTCACGATCAATTTGAGATTACCGAGTTCTGATCCCCGGGCTTAATATAGACCTTTCTCCTCCTACATGCCCTAGTCCTTTTTGGAGCCTAACTGAAGTGCAAATAAGCAAATCACTAAGTTCATGTTGGAAAATAAATATTAATAATCCTAAACTAATGTCGGATCACTCAAAACCCCGCAACATTAGCAGTATATTGGCCTTTAACCCTTTCAGGACAGGAATTATTTAAGGGCTAAATTGATCACATTTTGTTCTGCAAATTGGCAACAATAATATTTTTCTTTTAGTGCTACGTGGTTCTAGTAAGATGTAATGTCTTGAAAATAATATACATGATTAGGAACTTTGTCGAAAAGTTGAAAAAGTTGCCAATTTGGACAAAAAACAATGATTTTGAATCTCTCAATGTGTTGCCAATTTAAGGATTTTGAAGCTTATTCTCCTTTTTAAAATTCCTGACATCAAGCGCAGTATGGTCATGTGACAAAAATGGACATAGCATGTGCCGAAATTTTTGCTCTTTCTACTCATACATGTGGTATATTTTTTAGAGCTCTGAATCAAAACTTATTAAGCCAAACCACAAAATGTGGTCACTTGTCTTGAAAGGGTTAACATACAGGGAGAGGGAAAGGGGGATAAGAAGGTGACTGTAATGTTAGATGTTTGATTTCCCGAACCACTCATCACTTGCTTCTGTTGCCAAGGTTTCAAATAATACAGTCTCGTTCTTCAAAAATTACTTCATGTCTCCAGTGAGTTGAATGTGGTATGAGTCAAAATCTACTTTCTGCTCAGAAATTTGTCCGTAAACATGAAGGGGGAAATATGAATTCTCTTCACATATAGCGATCATTTTAGTCATTTGGATAAGGCGGCTAATGTAAATCAAGATGCAAGAACGTTTTAAAATCGGATTTGCATACGGTTCCTCTTTCACAGCTTGGAGCCAACTTTTTGTCAGAATTGTTTTTTGCTTTGAGCCAACTTATCAATCAAATTCTAATTATCAGCTTCACGAGATAAAGCAGTTACATAATAACTTTGTGAGTTTGGCCGGTATATTATTGCTGACAAAAAACATCATCATCATAATCCCACTCCTGATACCTCTTTGCTATAATCATTTTCGACGTTTCCTAGATCGAACAGGGCCTTTTGTACAATGCGTTCTATGACGTGATACATCACCATGGTGGCGTAATATGTATACAAATAAATACAGATAAGCAGGCCTTTTAAATTAATATAATGCGATTATATCAATCATATTTAAGCCAAGACATTTGGGAATAGTTTAAAGCTACAATATTAATAAAATTCTAAAAACATATCATAACTATTTCTGAATCAGTAACCATGGCCGGCTAATAGACACAACGGTCTGACGTAAACTTACAGCATTCGGCTCTCTGCAAAAAATCTGAAAACAAACATTTTTGCGTAATTGAATGACAAGTGTCAACTGCTGTTTTTATGTTTGTTTGTTTGTTTGTTGTTGTTGTTGTTTTAAACATCTATAGTACTTTACAGAGGAAAATAGATGAAATTGAATATTACCTATAATAATAATAATAATAATTTATAAAGCGCAGAAACTATGTATTTATATTTTACTGTGCTGCAAGAGCTCCTGATGTGCTTATAACTATAATAAGTAATTAAATGAAAAGATGTATGTATGTATAGGTAATATAATAGGTAATATAATAATGCTTAAACATGTCTATCATATCTGTGAAAGTTTAAGATCTAACTCTGATAGCCAATTTAGCATTCAGAATAATAATGTGGTGACAGAACAGTGCAGATAAAAGCATGGATAAAAGCCTTACATTCTACAGGCTTACGAAAAGGAATAAAACTGACGTACTTGCTGCCCTTTCAAGCCCACGCAAATGTCAACACACAAGTGCGACACGACCAGATTTTGTTTTAATCTTGGACTTTCGCAACGAATTACTAATAATCAGAACAACGCTTAAAGTTATCGTTACAAAAATAATGAAAGGGTAATCATGGCTTATGTAATATATCAGTATTACAACCACAAAGCTGGGTATATTTCTTTGTGTTATCGAGTGACCCTACATAATATACTTCACCATGTTTGCCCTTAAAAAGGGTGGGTCCATATTATGTCGATTATCCTATTTCTAATGAGCCGCGTTGATCACGCAGCTTCGAAAGGACTTTGGCGTGGCGTGATGCTCGCTCTGCTCCGGACAGACAATCCTTGATTATAACTAATCGGAGAGGGCCAGTGACAAACTGAACTCCTTGATTTTCAATGGCCAAGGGGACTAAACGAAATCTAAACTTGAATGCTGGAATCATAATCAACAGGGGTGGCATGGGACTCATGGTATAGACGTTGCCCGGTCTCGTTTTCAGAGCGTGGTTGATTACCATAGACCGAGTTTGTCCATTTCTTGAGGTCTGGGCCCTCTTGCATATAAGGTTGTGTTTAATCGCAACTCAAAAAATTAAACGCAACTTGATTTTCAGCCAATCAGGATCGCGTATTTGGGACTTGCGTTTAATTTTTTGAGTTGCGATTAAACCATAAGATTAAACGCAACTTTTTATGCAAGAGGGCCTTGGTCAGGGGCTATTCGTTTATTTCGTGATTTTATTCAGCCTCATGGATTAGCAGTATACATATATTAGTACCCAATGTAGGCACAATATCCATTTCTCTTTATGCTACCTACACTTCTATTGTCATGGTGGATGTATTCCAACCCCTCAGCCCCCCCCCCCCTAAAAAAGCGCATTTTCTCTGCAACTAGACATCAACAGAAGATTTACAGTAACTGTACATCGATCTATAAGGAGAAGAAGAACATGATCCAGCTTGGTTTCGGACCTTTTATGCCCAGTGTGACAACAGGGTTTAAGGAAGCTCTCACTTTTCACTTGTCAAGCCTTAACCGACCATCCACCCAATACCATATTATGTTATTCGCACGCAGTTTATTGTACTTTTTACTAGACATGCCCTTTAATCAGTTAATAGGCACTGGCTTGTAATACTAATAAAGATTAAGTAATATTTTTTATTCTTAGCATAATATTGCCTTCCTGGTGTGGATCTATATAATACACACATTACACATAATATAAGACTCGAATGAAAGAAAATTGAAGAAATGGTCTCTTGGTCCCTGCTGCTGGAGGAATTCACACCTTTTTCCTCCATCCAAGCACTCCTTGTCCTCGTCTTGGGGCTTTACTGAGCAGCTACTTATGAAGTCTCAGTTCCGTGCTAATTTACCTTTGCCACCGGGAGAGCCGTTCCTATATGATGGCACACTCACCAAGCTGCATCGAGCAGACGACCTTCCTAACTGATTTTCTTTCCTTCTGAGTTTCCTGTCACATCGCCATCAGGGGCATTACTCAGAAGAGTAAAGCACCCCTACCCTACCCCTACGGCCCTACCCCCACTTTTATCCGAAATATAATAAAAACAGCCTCTTGAATGTCAGGAATTGATTTATCCTGAACACCAAATTTTCTGCTCGTTAGGGCTAGCACTCAATCAAGAAGATGAGCCGCTGTCCATTTCCGGACGAATCTACAAAGTTTGCTTTATTTTACTCTCATCTTCTCTCAATGTAAAAAGCTCCCCTGTTTTTCAGATGGGGTTTTTCATGCTGAGCGTGTTACATTGTGGCATTTTTCCAGCTCCTACGATAATTTTCTCATCAACTTGGAATATTATATCTAGAAATGATGGCGCCCCTGTGGTGAAAAGCCGGATAACAGTATCCAAAATAACCTAATATTGGGGACGAAGTGGGCTGATGATAAATTGTTGTTGGCGGTTTGGAATGGCTATCCCGTTTTTCACTTTCTAACTCGTAGCGCTACAAATACATTTTTAAAAACTTTTCTGTCAATGTATATCTTCAGTATATATGTTTTCATTGCATGTAAATGAGAAGAATTTCTCTATTTTATAACACAGAAATAATAATGGCTAAGGTTTAGGGAAACGTCTGAATAGTATCTTTTAAAAAGCAGGTTTGAAGAACTTTTTAAGAAATCAAAACAAAACAACAACGTTTGAGTAAATATTCCTCTTTCTCTCTCTTTACAGGTGCAAAGTGGCACTATCACAATCATGGGCCACTAGGTAAGTTTGACCAAGGAGTTATCACAGAATGTTTTGCCTTTTGCTCCCGTCTTATTCAGATCATAATGTAGCATAAAAGAAGATTTATTTTAATGCGTAAATTTAAGTCTCTTTCGTGTACAATCTTAAGAATCAAAAAGTCTCCTTTGTGTACAATCTTCCGAATGAAACTGATACACATTTTTGCAGTAATGATGTAGCTATATTTTCTATTCATTTTTTTAAATCTTTGATGTCCTTTAAAGTCTCTTTTGTTTATCAATCTTACGAATCCAAATGATACCTTTTACAGTACTGATGTGATAATACGTTCTATTCATTTAAAAAATCCTTGATACCCTTGTAACTTCAGGACCAGAAAACTGGCCAAAGATCGTGGGATCGTCGTGCGGTGGCAGAAAACAATCGCCAATTAATATCGCAACTCGTGAAGTAATCCAAACTGACCTCGGTGACTTCATTTTCGAGGGTCTGCAGACATCCTACGGTGGAGGTGGAGGTCCAGGCGGCAGAGGACAAGGTGGCAGGCGTTTCAACTGGGGTGGACAAGGAGGAGGAGGAGGAGGAGGCGGCGGCGGCGGCGGCGGCGGCGGCGGCGGTAACGGGAACTGGAACAGCTGGTGGAGTGGCAACGGATGGGGAGGAAACAATGGCTGGGGGCAGAACCAGATCGGCAACGAACACCCGCAATGGAGTAACCCCTTCGGCAACCTCCAGATGGGACCCAAGCTTCCAAAGCCGACTGTAAATCCAAACCTTCCCTTTGGAATCAACGGTCCCGAAAGAATGTTCGTAACAGACAATAACGCGAATGTAGCTTCACCCAGATCTCTTCACGGCTATAACGGAGCTCCAACAACAAGAGTAGAGGTTTCAAACGACGGTCATACTCGTGAGTATTTTCGACAATCCACTTAGCCGGGTTTGAATAATGTAATTTAATTCAGTATTATGTAAAGTAAATGTAATGTAATGAGATGTAACTACAGTATCAATTGTAATCTGACAAAAAACACCTTGTATAGTGTTGACACTGGCAGCTAAAATATGTGAAATTAATCATGTTGTAAATCGCTACGATTATCAACTGTTATTAGTAATACTTTTTTTTAATGAATGGGGAAAGTGGCATTTTGATATATTTGCAAAACATTGAGAATGGGATAATAGAGAAATAATTAGTAGTAGGGGTGGCTGTTCATTTTTAATTTTTAATTGAAGATTATATAATACTTTTTTCCCAATTATGTAGTTAAGGTCAGTACAGAGGGCATGTACGTGCTGAAAGGAGGTGGACTCCCATTCGATGCCAAGCCAGCTCAACTTCATTTTCACTGGGGTACCACACCCGAACGGGGCTCAGAACATACGGTCGACGGTATGGCGTACTCTGCTGAGGTAATAATAACAGCAAGAAGGATAAAAATGATAACGATGATGATGATGATGATGATGATGATGTTTGTTCCGTTTGTGACACACTACTAAAGCTAATTGTATATTAAATACTCAGCAAATCATTTAAGAATCATAAAACTATTGAAGCCTATTAACCAAAAAACATGGATTATGGAATGTCCTTGATGAACTATCAAATATCTGACCCATTCATTTACGCTTTCCTTTATCCTACCAAAAATGCACCTTTTTGTCAACACCCCCTAGTTTGAAGGGGAAAAACGCCCCTATGCAGACCATGGTCCGTAAAAATAATCTTGCAAATAATAACGTATCTTCTCATTTTTTTCCATCTTTATTACAGGTGCATCTTGTTCACTACAACGCTAAATACAGGAACATTGGTGAAGCAGTGGACCAACCCGATGGTTTAGCTGTTCTCGGATTCTTCATCCAGGTTCGTTAAATTAGATGATCATTTCAGCACTAGCGGTAGCGTTGCATCTTGAAACAAACTATCTCGAAGCTGAAGGTTTGATAATTGAAGAAGCAGTTCTGTATCATGATCCATTATGACGCTTTGAAACTGTAAATGTATACAACAATAATAAAACCACTCAATGTTCTGAATGCCACAAGAACTGGAAAGAGCTCTTCACATACCCAGAAATTTATAAACGGGGGTGGGGGCGTAATGTATCTGAACGTATAGTTTTATTGACTTTTTCCTCTGGACCTGCAAAACGGAAGGGGGGGGGGGCTCTGCCCATTACTGGATTCGCAACTTAGGATATACGTATATGAGACTTAAAACACAATAGCAACTATTAATCCTAGATATATTTGAAGAAATAAAGTTAGTCTGAGTAAATAACGGAGCTACAGGCAGTTCTGGGGAGCGTTTCATCAAGCGTTTTGTCATTGATTTTTATCCGACAACTCTTATAAGCTACTGAAAACCTTGCACCTAATTGGCTGAGAACAAATTTGTCGGTAAAAATCACTGACAAAACGCTTGATGAAACGCTCCCCTGCTTGTTCCGTTCGGTCGTCCTACCAAGGAGTTCTGTGATAACTCCTTGGTCCTACTGGCAGGTGCAATAATAGGACGACTCGCACAGGGATCGAACTTGCATGAGTCTTCAAGATGCCTTCAGTCGGACTAGACAATTCTCTCTGGCATCAAGGAATTGGTATTATACAATGAATAGTTAGTATTACATAGTGAATACTAGTAGCAATAGTAATAGCAAAAGTTGTGGTAGTAGTAGTAGTAGTAGTAGTAGTAGTAGTAGTAGTAGTAGTAGTACATGGTAGTACGGTAAATATGTATGAAACTGTCTGCAGAGGGCTCTCAACAGACAAAACAATTAATACCCTTTATGCATGCTTCATGGTCATGCTTACACCATTTTTCTCTCCAGAAAAATATTTCAGAAACATTATGCCATATTTTCCCCATTCTTCATATTTCATCCATTTAGGCTTCAAATAATGATAATGCCGCATACGATGCTATATTAGATTCCACCGCAGGCGTACGAAGGAAAGGTGAGTGCTTATGCTAAATCCCATTTTATACGATTGCACATGAATTTTACACTTTACCTTCTCGTTTGTTAATTACAGGACAGTGGTAATTATGAAAATCCTGCCTTTGATCCGCTTCTAGATATCACAGAAAATGTTAAGTTTCAGGGTGAGTATTGCGATGGATTTTCTACGCATCCCCCTCGTGTATCCAACTGATCCTGTCATCCGCTTCTTCGGCAGACCTTCCTCAAGATTGCATGAAGCAGTCCTTCAGCTTTTTGCTTCTTCATTCATGCCCATTACCCTTCTCGAAGAATATATTTCTTTAAAGGCCATGTTGATTAGAGGTGAATTTGATAGAATTGCATCATAAAATGAACTGAATAGCTTTTTCTGAAAGGATGAAAATGCTGAAAGACAAATCGCATGTTATGATGTTTAGGAACCATCCAAATCATTTTATAAAAGCAAATCTTTGTGAATATCACAAACATCGACAAATGCTACACACAGATATTGGAACAATGGACTGCATACACATTGTAGCAAAAACTTTTAAAGCAATGGATATTCTAACCGTGATTCTACTGAAAATACGAGAGCATTTTGAGAACAGTCCTTCATAGGGAACGAATCTGCGTTGGCCCATTTTTCCACCATGCTCATGTGTGTTACATACAGAAGAGTACACGGCATAGAGAGTACGGCTTTAAAGCAGGTACTCGTCTTTAAGACGCCTTCAGTTAGACTAGATTGAATGTGCTCCTATTCTCCCTGGATTTTATTTTCGTCAGAAAATATTTCACTCGAGATTTTCTCTGTCGGTGTTTTTGCTGTCGAACAATCTCAAACTTTATTTTGGTTCATTTTGTAAAAGAATGCCACTAACTTTGATGTACATGATATGCCAAATTTGGTGCTTTTATCACAAAAAGTGCACAATTACTGAATGGCTGTGTCGCTCCATTACAGTGATGATAATTGTTGCTTTCATCATGCTTTTAATCATATAATTCTGAATGGCATGACCATTAGTGTACATGTGATTAGTTCATTCACCTCATGGCATAAACAGTATACAGCAAACATTATTTACTTGAATAATATTTTTGTGCATAAGTAGACCCAATAAGTCCCTGATCATGCTGATATCATATCCAACTCCCGGAGAGAACAGAATTACGTAAAAGAAATACTTCGTGCATACACCTTCCAAAATGACCAATAGCTTATGAGTTTCTGTAAATGATGAATGCTACCTTTCTTGGTTAGACCCCACCCTCTTTACCTTAGTGGATATCCATGTTGCCTCTAAATAGCATTTAGTACTTTCCCCCTTCCAACTTTTCTAGAAACCTTGCCTCTAAATAGCATTTAGTATTTTCCCCCTTCCAACTTTTCTAGAAACCTTTCCCCCAAACACCTCTAGTTAGTTTTTCCCTCGCTTCTTGCCAACCATAATTCGTGCATCTTTGAATGTGGTAGAATACGTTTTGATCCGTATTGAGTCTTAAATATATATCTTGCGCCGGTTTTCACTAAACAGGGTTAAATATTCTTTCTTGCTGAATATCCTTATGATCTGATGCTCTTACCTTAAAATTGGCATTTTTGTAATTGTCCCTGGAATAAACATTGAGACCACCGAAATTACACCGATGAATTCTGACCACACTGCTATTTCCAAATAAACTGTAAATTTACCTTATACACAAGGACTGACCAACACCAGACCGACAAGAGACCAAACAAAAATATTACATTACTCAAATGGCCAAGTTACCAGTCGGTTGGAGCCGGTTTAGTATTGGGACTGACGTATTACCATCTGATAATGGCGTATAATCTTAAGACGTCATGTTTAGGCACTTGCCCACTTTCACGAAGATACAACACAATTTAGCAAACTCTGAAGATCCAGCCCGATTCCATGAGGAATGGGCTTTAACTGCTGATAGCAGTTAAAACCCATCTTGCATGGGAGACATGTTTGATGTTGGAACTTTAGAGCTCGATATATCGTGCAGTATTATGTAAGTACAAACTGGAATGACGTCTAATTGCTAAAACCTAATGCAATATCATTATAGGGGAGTCTCTAGTAAAATGCACCTCTATTCTCACACCCTATAGTGACCTCATTGGTTACCGTAAAACCTGTCCCCAACAAAGGCCAAAGACTCTAATGTAAGTCCTAGCCCCAAATGTTCTTAACAGGTGTGATCGTGATTCCAGAGGGAGTTGTTTTAGGGCAGTAATTAATAGTCATTAGCGGAACGATCCCATTAAAATTCGGGGTAGAGTCACAGACCAGTGAACGGGAGTCGCGACACCGTCAAGAAAGGCTATGGATCTTGGGGCAAAAAAAAGTTAAAGAACCACTCCTCTAGACAGTATTTTTTTTCCTCGATCAGAGATTCTGACAAGCTGGTTGCTGCTGTGATGGCAACCGAGAATCGAGGTGTTCATCTTTGATTTGTACGCCAATAAAACATTCGCTCTTCTTCATTATCACTTGTTTACAGGCACCAAAGTAGAATACTACGCTCACCTTCCACTCCGTGATATGTTGCCTGCAGACGTGAACTGTTTCTACAGGTACAACGGTTCCCTGACTGTGCCCAACTGCCAGGAGAGTGTAACGTGGTCTGTCGGCTGCAATCCCATCCATATGTCACATAATCAGGTAAGGATAATGTTGATGTCCGATGTCAACCTCAGTAGACTAAGGTTTGTAATTATTTGTGATAATCATGAATTTGCAATGGTAATTTTGTTGGTGTTGCTCATTTCCATTTGAAAAAAGTTCATTAAAGTCAACTGTACTCACGAAACGATACGCCCATTATATGTGATCTGGATGGATTTTCAGATGCGAGATTTTGCAGGGTTCATAGAAATTTACGTTTTTACATAATACAATTAAAGAATTGGTCTTTTGACCGGCCACACCATGCAATAGAAGTCTCCTTTTTACTTTACTTTCATTGTAAACAACTTAAAATTTAGATATACATTTTGCCCCAGGTTAACATTTATCCCATTTCATTTCCGATTTCTTTCCCAGCTTGACATGTTTCGTGAGCTTTACCAAGGTTTCTTCATGGAACCCAATGGCCAACTGGAAATGCTCCATATTGAAGATAATTTCCGACCGACACAGCCACTCTACGATCGTCAAGTACTGAGGAATGGCGTTCCCGGGCGAAACGTTAACCCTGGTATGGGCTTCAGCGCCAATAACTCCGGAAATCTCCTCTCTGCAAATCTATTCCTCCTTCTGTCTGCAGTAATGGCTTTGGTCTGCCGTTCGCTATAGGAAATCTTTAGAATTCGGTCTTTCTTACTTCATCCCCAAGTCCATTAGAATTTTATTTTTGTATTCATTTAGAGCTCTGGCAAGCTCGGCTCTTTTTTCCCCTCGTATGTCTTCATGAGGGAGACTACGTACAAAAAGCATGTAAAAATGTGCAATAACTGATTTATGAACGAAATAGGGTGTTTGTTACGACTATTGACGAAATTTTGATTTTAACCTGCGTTGCGTCTTCGGAAAATTTGTAGGGGAGAGCAATTAAGTTCATGTGGTAGAAACAGCCTTACAAATATAAAAAGCGTTACGTAGATGATAGCTAACCAGCATTTTATTTTAATGGCATGGTGTATATAATATTCATTTCTATCTATATATATTGTTTTGTTTTTTATTTGAGATGTGCAATGATTTAATGGATCTTGTCAATTTATTTATCAGATTTGATATTTACATCACAACTAAATGACTTGTTTTGAAAGTCTTCCTTACAATTTTTGAGATGTGCAATGATTTAATGGATCTTGTCAATTTATTTATCAGATTTGATATTTACATCACAACTAAATGACTTGTTTTGAAAGTCTTCCTTACAATGTTTCACAATGAAGTATAATGTACATCATTTCTGCAGTGGATGTCCATTAAAGAATTTGACAAATACAGTGTGTTCGATATCAAGCCGAATAAAAAAGTATTTTTTTAAAGAGTTTTTGTCAAATAGAAGAAAACTAACGCCTCTAAACCATCATAAACTATTCTTTGAGCTGTACATCACCAGACGTCGTTTTCTGACAATCTGTCAGAATATGTTCAAAGCACTACCTTCACAAAATAGGAGCTAAGCCATCCAACACCTGTAAATGTGGCGAAACTCAAAACATCGACCATATAGTCTCCAGTTGCAGCATCCATCAGGCTCCCCACGGTTCTGAAGGCTTAAAAGAACTTGATGATTACACTGTAAATTGGCTCTCAACTAGCATTCCCGTATGACCGATCTTGACAGAAGTTGGCAACCACACGAAAGAAAAGAAAAGAATGTGTACATAATGTGAGATAAATATTACTGCGGAAATGGCGTCATGGCACCAACAGGTACTTTAGATGTAGATGTATTACGCTAAGGTGACACGGGGAGACTGTTTTCTCTATAGGGGAATGCTAATTTTTTCTTCAGATTGATTATTTTATTGATGTTTTTCGGGTTACAATCTATGTAATCACCATTTATTTTCATTAAGTTTGCGATGCTCAAAATATCATGTTTAATTCATAAACAACCATTTTAAGTAATGTTTGACAAAACTTATGACGGTAATGTCATAACTGATGACGTAATCGTGATTCGTTGATCGATCACAATGTAATGATAATCAAAAGTGACGTAAACAGAGTCTCAGATTAAAGATGACGTCATGACAACCGAGGTGACGTCATCAAGTACTATACAACCTTGATCGAATCAAATATATGTGCTCTCTTTTTTTCCTCGAGAAAGATGTTATAAACTACATAGTCTTCCAATATTCAATATAATTATGCATTCAAGTCCTGTGACAATGTGTGTTAACTATAAAACCATTGATGACTTATGCTTTATCGCGCAAATTATGCCTTACATAAACATGAGATTGAGATTGTCAAACATATTGTCACAACTGTTCCAATAAATATTTAACGACCATTAAATCAAAATGATGTTGTTTTTACTGTCTGTAAATAGATACCCTATAGTTTTGTTTGCAATGTGTAAGTGCGCATGTAGCTGGATGGGGTGTGTGTTTCTGGGGATTGTTCCGTGTTTTATTAATCCAACGGAACCAACATGTCATATAAATACAAAGATCATTCGTAAAAGAAGAACATAAAAGTAGATAACATAACATATAAAGAGATAAGAACGTAATTCAATTTCCTTCAATGTTTAATTAAATTTCATTCAATTTTTAATTAAATTCACCCTTTCCTCTATATAGACAAATTAACACAAGGAATATGATAGGCGGATACTAAGGAATGGAAAAGGCCCATTTTCAGACATTTTATCATGTTGAGCAGCAAATGGAGTCCACTAACTTCGTCAATTTCAGTTTCATATTTTCTACGATATGTTAAATACAGAGGCCTCTGTGGTGTTATTTAATTAAGGCATTATTTTTAGTAGCCACACAGACACACAAACACCCACACATATTCAGAATTAGCATAAATTATAATGTGACATTGTCTCTTGACTTTTTTTAAGAAATATGATCCCATTCCCCCGAAAGGTCAAAGACATATTGTTGCACCAAGATTCTATTTCATCAAACTTATTCAATAACAAGAGGCAAAATTGTATAAAAGTTTTCATCACAGCTGCCCATCAAAGGCACTGATTTTAGTAGCTTATATAAATTACCGTCACTACTTGTTAATGATAACAAAGTTTTTATGATATATAGCCCTGCACTTGGGGAATGGGTACATCTCCTGTCCCTCATTTTGATTGACAACGTGTCCTCTACATGATGTGGCCTATACAACTCATTGGTTAAAAATCCAACCCTTTTAAAATGGGATTGCCAATTTTATCATGTTGATGTTTAACGTAAAAGTAAACAACAACAAACAAATTAAGGGTACATTCTCGATGACTTCAAGAGCTTCAGTGAGACGCATCCATCAATTTTTTTTTTCCAAAAGCACGTTTGAGTGAGGTTTACTGGAAGAAAATAAGACAAAAGATCAAGAAATCATTTTCATAACCATTGGTGATCAAATTATATATGAATAATGGAAAGTGTGTTGTATTTCTCTAGAAAGAAGGTTAAGTTCTGGCAAAGGTGAAAAACAACTGAGAGTTTGTTTTTTTTTTTTTTTTTTTTTTTTATTTGTTCTTTTTTTTTCCCCCTCATTCTTTTTTAGGTCAGTTTGGAAGAATATCATAGAGCAAATATTCCCTGACAAGGATTGCTCTTCAAATGCCCTCATAATCATATATTCGAAATATGACGAAAGATAGGTGAATTTTTTCACCAAACTTTCATGCCACATTTGTGTGTAGTCCCATGCGCCCATTTCTGGGTGTAGTGCATGTGACTTTCAGCATGACTGAGTCAATTTCTTATTTTGATTATTCCAAAACCTCACAGTATACACCATTGAATATGTATCACATAGTAAACATTTTCCTGGGGCTTCCAGGCAGTTTCTTTCACAATGTAATCAATGACCAGAACTCGACTTTATTTTCAAAGAGGGTGTGACGAGAGCAGTGCTTGATAACTTCAATAATGATTGATGGTACAGATGATGGTGGCAGAGATGAGTAGCTTATGTGGTAGTGATGATGGTGTTACCGGTACGGTTTGTTGATTGTGCTGCTGGGGGCAAGGATGTCACTCAAACATTTCGGAAGAAGTTGTAGGGCAAAAACTTACCGACAAAAAGTAAACTGCCAACAAGGAAAATATATGGCATTCAGATGGGACAATTTCGATTAATGGCGAAAGGTCACAAAATTAACAAATTTGCACGAAGTAAATGTGCATTTTGCCCATATAGAAATTTTGAAAGGCAAGGTCAGACCTCTCACTTCTTCCTCCAGTGGCGCCCTCAGGTGGGAGGAAATGTATCTGTTAATGTTGTTATTGTTTTTGTTTCTGTTGGTAGTGTTGTTGATGGAGGTAAAGAGGTGTTAGTCTTGATGAATGTAGTGATTATGTTGTTGATGGGTGGACTGATAATGTTCGTGTGGTGGTGTTGGAGGAGGTGTGTCGTTGGAACTTGTACCTGTAACGGTGTAGGAATGGTTATTTTGAATATTACCGAGAGGAAAGTAGGAAAATAATATGAACTAATCGATGGAGTAAAATTGGGACAAAAAATATCATGGAAAAAAAACTTATAGAGTGGTAGCAAACTAAAGCATAAATAATTGCTACAATTTTAGTATAAAAAACGGAGGACCTATTGATACCAAAGATAGCGAACCGATGAAAGTGTAAAATCGGTGCATTTTTTTTTTTTTTTTTTTTTTGGGGGGGGGGGGGGCTTGATTTCCCAAATCAGTGGCATATCCATTATTTTGATAAACAGGGGAGAACCAGCGTTCAGGGGAAAGTCTCTAAACATGCCGGATGGATGCTCTGCTCATAATACATTCTTTCTAACCACTGTATGGTTAAGATTTTTTTTTTTTTTTTTTTTTTATCAAATTCGCTCTGCTCTGAACATTTTTACAAAAATGCTGGCAAAATACTTTATATAATAATTCTTGATAAGTCTTTATTGCTAATTTCTCGGCCATGCATATTTTTTTCGGGGCCCGAGGGGAGGGGGTCTATTGAGTAAAAAGAAAACGTACCTCTAGTTGTCGCCCCGCTGTCTCAAATGGAAGCAGTATGCCTGATATTGCGCCAACCGAGCAAATGGAGGCATAAACAATCAGTCCCTTGACTGGGTTCTCGACAAGATAGGTCTGGAAAGTAAATGAAAAGGTAATATTTTGTAAACTGGGTGTTTACATTAGGTAACTACAAGATTAGTTGGGTGACTAGTTGATCGTATCGCAGTGGTTCGATCCCCAGAAATTGCGATAACTTGTGAAATGTCAAATTCAAATATAGTTAATGGTAAAATGTAACTGAGCGGTGAGGGGGGCGGCGCCGACTGCAAATGCCTATTCTTGGGAAAATTGGTTGATTAAACCATGCAAGCTTTCTTCCGATGCCTGGAGTGAACACAGGTTTCAGGGGGGGAAATGAACCTTTGCTTGGCTTTTCCAGCTTGAAAAGGGTTAAACTATTTCGCTAATATATGTGAGTAGACCTAATGGTCGTCCTTCTGGGGAGCGTTTCATCAAGCGTTTTGTCAGTGATTTCTACCGACAAATTTGCTCTCAGCCAATCAGATGCAAGGATTTCAGTAGCTATAAGTGTCGGATAAAAATCACTGACAAAACGCTTGATGAAACGCTCCCCAGGTCTATCTGCAAATTGGAGAGATTTGGGGATCGGAACAGGGGTCGTTTCTTTAGTGACGTTAAAGATCGGTCCCTAGTCGTAAATCAGCATATCTGATTGATACACGTCTGTAAGACACACCCGCATCCATACCACACCACACACTCACACGCACGCACACTCTAAAAACTTAAGTGTTAAATCACCATTTAAAAGGGCCGTGGAGTGACAACTTTTTCAAAATTGTAGATTAACACTTTTAACATGCTGGATACAACCCTATAAAGGCTGAATCCAGCAGTTTAAAAGAGTTGATCTACCATTTTGAAAAAGTTGTCACTCCTCGGCCCTTTTAAGCGGTGATTTAACACTTTAGTTTTTAGAGTGCACATATGCACACACGAACAAGCACCAATATCATGAATACCCCCCCCCCCCCACCCACACACACACACACACACACACACACACATTCCTAGCGAAACAGCACCTTCCCTAGTCGTCTGTTCTCAAAGTTTGGTAGCAACGTTTATAGATGTAAATGAGTAGAGAGTAAACTAAATATAAGAATATACAAAACTCATGCAAATATTCTTACGAATCATTTCAGTTAAGTCTTAAAGGGGGTACCCAATGCTGAAACAATGTTAGTTCATTTAAAAGATCATGATTTTATTAGAAGAAAATCATCTGCCTTAAAAAAAAATTTAAATTCGTGTTGCCAGAAAATCCCCGAAATATGGTAAGATTTCAGGATATTTTGGCCCCTCAGCTGTGTCCCAATTTCAGCTAGGTAACCACAATGACGTCAAAGTGGTTACCTTGTCGCGCAATTATAGCAAAATGCGCGCAAGGTGTAATGCATTTTGTACAGTCTAGCGCGCAACACATCTGCAATACGCGAACCTGGGTAACCACTTTGACGTCATTGTGGTTACCTAGCTGAAATTGGGACACAGCTGAGGGGCAAAAATATCCTGAAGTCTTACCATATTTCGGGGATTTTTCTGGCAACACGAATTTAAAAAAAACTTAAGGCAGATGATTTTCTGCTAATAAAATCATGATCTTTTAAATGAACTAACACTGTTTCAGCATTGGGTACCCCCTTTAAGCTACGGTTACAAAGGTTCGTACTAACGATGCGTGCGTACGAATCTCAAAGTTCGTACGAATTCCGGAGTTCGTAAAGTTTCGTAGATGGGGCATAGATTCTTACGGCCTTCTTACGAAGTTCGTACGAACACCGTTTAATTCGCAAGAACAACTTAAGACTTTCTTCCGAAACGAAGTGATTTTCGGTTATACAATGGCCCTAGGTTTCGTACTCTTTCGTAAGAATGCCTTGAGTTATTCTTTCGTCAGATTTACCGCCATCTTACGATTTGTGTTGTCGCAAAATGGTTGTACGTGCAACTCACGGCACTCTCAAGTCATTCGTAAGAAGATCTTACGAATTTGTGTATATTTCTTCGACAGGAGATGCTTCCTCGTCGAACACCATGAACAGAGGATTTGAACTTCGCGCGTTTGACTTTATACCCCCTAAAATTCAACAACTGCACAAATTGTGTACCTACGCCTTACGAGCACCTTACGAATGCCCTACAAACGCTAAGAGTCGTTGATA
Source organism: Heliocidaris tuberculata (assembly GCA_025618425.1). Classification (NCBI taxonomy): domain Eukaryota; kingdom Metazoa; phylum Echinodermata; class Echinoidea; order Camarodonta; family Echinometridae; genus Heliocidaris; species Heliocidaris tuberculata. Next base: position 41,855,924 of record CM046840.1, read on the forward strand.
AGAGCACCGTACGAATCTCCGTTCGTAAGGCGTTCTTACGAACGCCGTAAGAGCCCTCTGAACAACTTAAGGCGTTCTTACGATCATCGTAAGAATTTAAGGCTTCTAGAATTGTCTCTTGACCCTACAAAATCTTGCATGGTTCTTACAATGTTCTTACGACGTTCGTACGGCCGTCTCACGAAGAGGGGGTTTCGTACGACGTTGAAAAAATATTGGACAAGACCATCGACCAGGCTGCGAACTTGCGAAGGGTCTACGAACGGTCTACGAACGCTGGTTTCGTACGGCCTTCTTGAGAAGATCTTACGAAATGGTCTAAAAATCGTTCGTATGGCGTTCGTAGCAGTTCTTAATGGTATTTGTGACCGAGGCTTTAAGTGTTATCACTATATTGATAAAGGTATAATTTGCTTACGTCTGCTACGAAAGGTGTGAGGGCGCCTGCTCCCTTTGCGAAGAACTGGCATGTTGTTATGGCGACCGCTCGAGTATACGTAGGGTAGGCCTCCACAGTGTACAAGAAGAGGATCCCGTATGTTCCAAAAGTCAGCCCTCGAATCGAAAGAATGAAACCCGTTGGGTTGATCCTGCAGACAAGAAGGGAGGCGTGCTATATACAACTCAGGGAGCCGTTACCCTTTTTTAAATGTAATTTTTTGGTAGATATGACTTTGTTTTCCGGGGAAAATCCACCAAGAAAATTATTCTCTATAAATGCTCTACAAAAAATCAAAAGTCAGTCATTATAGTATTCATATGGAAATTTATGCGGGTATATTTTCCTTCCTACAAAAAAGAGTTCTAAATGATTTTTTTGATCTTGAGCTTAAATGGCTCTAATTGACAAGTAATGCCAGTGATAAATCTTTTTCACTGACACAAATTAGGGGTTTGGAAGAGAAAATACATGCATATGATTTTCACCAATATTTGTTGCATCCGATTAAACTTGGTAGAAGGATATTTCGACAAGAGTATCCTTTGATCCGTTTTCTCAAAAAGTGGTTGCAAGTTTGAAAAAAAAAATGACATAACGATCTTTTTCTTTTCTATTATCTTTTCCTCTTTCTTTAGCTTGTCAATAAAAAAGTACATATGTGTCTTAGTCCCGTTTCCCCCTTGTCGGTAAATCAAGTTTGCTTTATTTCACATTTCACATAAATGTGTAAATCTGGACTTTTTTTCGGGGGGGGGGGGTGGTGGGGTATTGTTGGGACGATTAGTGCAAATTTATGGGCGCATCTATTCAGAATGTTCATCGAAAGAGGTAAATTACACACCTAAGGTAGGTGAACATAAGGCAGAGAAGCGCCACAGTTGCCAGTAGGAGAGAAATTACCATGGCCCGACGCCTTCCCAGGAGTACTACCATTACCATGGCAACGGGAGAGGCTGCATGCATCAACATTACCAGTGTGAAGGAGAATAGAAATCATAATAACATGGTTAAGATTGTATAGTCGGTATTCATTTTTCTTAACCGAGTCAACGTCATAATAACATTTTGTTTTCTTTGTCGTGGTTGCATTATACCATGTTGCGTTCCTTATAGTTCCATATAAAACATGCTATTTGGAAAGAACCGATCAATTTGAGTATGTTTTCATTATTCTTTGTTCTATACAATAATCTTATTTGAACTGAGACTTGGGCGAACTATGATTTCATCACAAACAATATACTTCACACTGAATTTGATAATCGAATAGATTATAAAGGAGATTCATTTTATTTCATTTCATTTCATTTCATTTCCAGGAATACAATATAAAAAGCAGAGAATACAAAATACGAAGTACAATAACAAGAAGGGGGAAAAGAAAGAAAAAAGGAAAAAATAAAACCACCAGCTAATGCCTGCCCATTACCAAAAATCAGGTTCCTGTACATTGTATAAGGTTCACCTCATTAGCTGGTAAAATAATAACATAGTCAAAGTTAAAACGACTATTACCTAGCAGATCGCCGATACTTGGGATAACACTTTGCCGATATGCTTCAAATGAAGTGGATGATGTACAATCTCTTCCTTTCAAACGCACTAAATCGCAGACATTCCCATCATGCCCCGCATTGACGACGTCATCATGAGGAAATGTTACGTTGGTACCATCTAGGTTTTCCCGGTAAAATTGGATGATATGATTGGTAGCCAGCGCAGCCCCATAGTAGCAAAAATAAGATGAAAATCTGAAGAGTGAAAAATATGTTTGCATCAAATTAAGGTTGGAACAAGGTATCAGCATTTCAAGTCAATTAAAAGTAATTAAAAAAAAATCTCTATTTATCAGAAAGAAATGTCTGAAACTCTACTCAGTGTCTTAGTTTGTGTAGAGTCAGGAGGCATTTGTCTCCCTTAGTGAACGAACGCTGAGTAGATAACAGACCAAGCAGGGAGGGTTGAGAAGTAAAAGGACATTAAAATTTGGAGTATTGATAAATTAGTACTACAATACTGTACATATTATGTTCTATTTTTGCTCTCTTTTCCCCTCCCTCTTTCCCCCACTCCCAACAAATGACTAGACTCTGCTTGAAAAATGGGGGGGGGGGGGGGGGGGGTCAACTGATTTTTCCCCCCTTAAATCCTCAGTTGTATAAATTGTATGAAAGCTTACCCAATAAGCCATATAGATAAAGTCTGTCTTCTCGTTCGAGGAAACAATAAATGTAGAAAGTTTGCTCGTGTCTCCTGCAAAACAGAATCAATGTCAGATAAAAGATATTATGAATAATCATTAAATCAAAGAACCAACGAAGACGCAATGGTTTTTTTTTAGTGGTTTAAACTCGTGGTAGTATTCGAATAGTATCAAAATATTCCATCGGGTTAGCCAATTTTTAAAATGTGCCGACAAAATCTAAAAACAAGAAGAAAAAAAATCAAACAAGCAGAAGGGATGTCTTCAGCGACACTGATCATGAGTGACAACCCAGTTTTTCAACGATTTACTCACAGGTTCTATCATCGGTACGACTACTCCACCCCTAGGTAGTTTTTTCCCGCTGTGATCGGCTAAATTCTTCAGGATATGCTTCGCTCTTGTTAGGTCACCGCGGAGGGCGCAATACCTCAGTGACTCGGGTATGAACTGTGAGCGAGAACAAGATTGGGGACCCAAATAGTATAGGCCTAACGATTAACACGATATTAGAATGATAGGAGTGGAATAGAATGTCTTCTTCTTCTTCTCCTCCTTCTATATACTGCTGTTGCTACTACTACTACTACTACTACTACTACTACTACTACATACACTTCTTCTTCTTCTTCTTCTTCTTCTTCTTCTTCTTCTTCTCTTTCTTCTTCTTCTTCTTCTTTTTCTTCTTCTTCTCCTCCTTCTTCTTCTTCTTCTTCTTCTTCTTCTTCTTCTTCTTCTTCTTCTTCTTCTTCTTCTTCTTCTTCTTCTTCTTCTTCTTCTTCTTCTTCTTCTTCTTCTTCTTCTTCTTCTTCTTCTTCTTCTTCTTCTTCTTCTTCTTCTTCTTCTTCTTCTTCTTCTTCTTCTTCCTCCTCTTCCTCTTCCGGTACTTTTACTCCTATTTCTTCTTCCACTTCTCCATGTTTTTTTCAATACCTTAGCCAGGAGATTTCTTCAAAGTAATTCCCTCATGTTTACCAAAACTGTGATTAAGACGAGTGCAGATGGGAGGCTTGCAAAGCCAGCCTGCCAGCGCCAGCCCAGGGAAGGAACGACGAACAACCCTACGGTCGATATGTAAAACACCCCCAATCCAGAAGACAACTAGGTGAAAAGAAATATGAACTTTTTCAATGATTAAATCTGATTGCGTGGTAAAAATATAGGTGGAGAAGAGGGAAGGATACTTTTACTTACATGTAGTGTAAAGCGGGCGGAGATAGCATTCAGCCCTTCGTATCCCCATAAAAAGCGCTTGAGAAACAGAACTATTTTAATTACTGTTACTAACATTATCTTTTCAATTTATTGTCTCTGACGAATCAAATAAAAACAAATAAAATTTAATCAAATCTTGATAGTGATGAGGACAAGGGTATCTAGTAGCGTAAGGAGGGGGGGGGGAGGGGTTAAATCGACGGTGATATGAGAATTAGTAAGGCCACCGAAAAGAGGGAGTGTGCGGAAGGGGTCCTCTCCCCATTTCCCTCTTTCTCTATTTTTCTTTTTTTCACCATGTGAATGGGGGGGGGGGGGGCCCCCTTTTACCTGCAGCTACGCCACTGGAAGTATCAAAAAAACATATGATATCTTAAAAGAATTTTATTTAAAACTATATCATTTAAAATGGAACATAGAATTGATGAGAATTATGACGTCATTACCAGGAGACCCATCATAAAGGTTGTACGGTATTTGGTTGGCGCCATCTCTCCCGTATAGCAGACGACAGTGCTCTGCACGCCGCAGACGAAGAAGCCAGCAAGGAACCTCAGGATGAGTACCCACGGGTAACTCTTTGGAACCACGGTGAGAAGGAGACCAAAGTAAAGCAAGTTCGCAGAGAGTATTATGATGCCCTGTCGAAAAGGAGGACAAAGCTGATTTTAAATGTTACCCTTCTTCTACTGCTTTCGTTCAGAATCACACGTTTCTAACGCTTGTCAATGTCGCCCCTGGTGAAAGGAAATACGTCATCAGTATTGAAAATCTGAAGTTGAATGACATATTCCATATTTAATAACACAAAGTCCCAAATAAGTTACACTTACCATTCTACGACCGAATGTATCTATGAGACGTCCAACTGGATAAGCACTGGCGATCTCTCCTATGAAAAAGATCTGCAAAACAACAAAAACATCAAAATACAGAGGCAAAAAAGGTGACAAGTTGATAATTTTCTCTATGAATCATCGTGAAAATATCTTGAAAAGCATCCACACTATTTTTTTTATTTTTTTACATCATTCATAATCTTCTGCCATTTTCCTCTTTTTTAAATATTATATACTTTTGAGTGGGAATAACGCCTGAAATGTATTCTCTTAGCATACCTGGTAGTAATCTACAATGATCTAGGATTGTATTTTATCTTCATATAAATTCACTCCTTGAAGACATCGATAATTTGTTTGCTTTATTCAGTCTTTTCTTTCTATCATTTTTTTTTATTTGTTGCATGATATTGTTTGGCAAGCATGATGAACTCTAAAAACTGAAGTGATCAAAAAGCACGATTTAAAAGGGCTGAGGGATGACCACATTTTCAAAATGGCAAATTAACATTTTTACCATGGTGGATGCGGCTTTTATAGTGTTGTATCTGGCATGTTAAAAGTGTAAATATGTATCTACCATTTTGAAAAACTCCTCGGCCTCGGCCCTTTTAAACAGTAATTTATTATAACACATACTAGTACCCCGTGTGTTATAAGTGTTATAACCCCGATATACATTGCTCTCCTAATATTATGAAAGGTAAGAGAAGCAAAGCGAATGTATACGTTTGGTCTAGGAACAACAAAACCAGAAACAAAACAAAATCAAACCCATGACCTTGACGAACATTGCGTGGTTATATTTTACAGAGGTATTTTGGACTAGTCATGCTAGTCTTGGTCTAGTGGATCAAGTCACAGGAATGCGGTTCACAATGTATGCGGGGTTTGAATCCTCGCAGCGGCACTGATGTCCTATTGCGAGATATTGATCTACATTTGCCACCCTCGACCCATGTGAAGTAAATGGGCACCGGAAGGAAGTAATTCCATTAAAGTGCCTTCATTATGGCAGTTATGCTGCAGCTGGATCGAGTAATATACAAAGTTCTTTGGAAGCGCATAGAGAAATTGATAGATAATTATCATCCGCTAAACAAGACTGACCGAGTATTATCTTTATCTTTCTTATATAAATTTCATTAAAGAATATTTATGATTTTACTTACTGTTGATACAAATGCTGCTTGACTGGTAGTTAGATTCATGTCACAATCGAACACTTCAGAGAAGGTGGTTTTTAACAGCACTTGAGCAAAAGCAGCTAGCTAGAAGTGGGACAATAAAAACAAACAACATCTTTAAACTGGATTCTACTTCTTAATAATAGCTTATGTAGTTCCCCTCCATATTTTCATGTCATCTCCTTTCTTCTTCTTCTTCTTCTTCTTCTTCTTCTTCTTCTTCTTCTTCTTCTTCTTCTTCTTCTTCTCTCCTCCTCCTCCTCTTCCTCCTCCTCCTCCTTCTTCTTCTTCTTCCTCTTCTTTTTTTTTTTCTTCTTCTTCTTCTTCTTCTTCTTCTTCTTCTTCTTCTTCTTCTTCTTCTTCTTCTTCTTCTTCTTCTTCTCCTTCTCGTTGTCTCATTCTTCTTATACAGTGTGAGTCAATAACATGGTAACCCAGATTCAACCCTAAATATCGTTGCAATCAGTACAATCATGTAGATTTAATCTAAGATGCTCACATTGAAGCCTATCATTTTCTTGATTGATGTCAAATTTACCTCTGCCACAAGTTTTGAGTGAAATGGACGGTCAGCCCAAAGTTAGTTTAATGTTCTCCATTCCAGACGCATGTACTCACAGTAATTAACTCCTGAACACCGTTCACCCCAAACTTGGGCAAACTAAGACGATTTTGACTTTTGTTTTTTTCAGTCATTCATGATCTCGAATTTTGATGAACAGCCTATCAAATTAAAGGATACATTCATCGTATCATTATAATACATTGCAGCGATTTTAATTATTTTGGAAGATATTGGGGCTTGAATATGGGTTTCCTTTTTATTGATTCACATTGCATACATTATGTTCTTCCACAAATGTTTTTATCTGCAATTGTAAGACTGTAATGATGTTTTGACGTTATAACCTTTTAAAGGGAACTCCTACCTTTATAGCGAGTTGTTTTGAAAGAAAGAGGAAAAATCAGAGAAGCAGATTGGTGAAAGTTTGAACGAAATCGGACAAGTAATAAGAAAGTTATGAATTTTTGAAAGTTGTAATCACTATGCATATGGGAATTTCAAATTGGCCGAATAGGTAATGTCACTGTGATGTAGCTGTGGACAACTCCCCCATTCGCTCTAACACACAAACTGACTAAAATGTCACTTTTTTTCAAAATGTATTACTCAGTAGGATCTTTTTGTTCTTGAAGACCTATAACAATATGCTATCTCCAATATATTTTGAGTACAGCCCTGAGGGTAAAAGCGCCTCGAAGAAAACCGCAAATTGATATTTTTGTGTACGACAAATGGGAGAGTTGTCCACAAAAATGTCACAATTGGCTCACCAAATTGCCAATTTGAGATTCGCATAGATGTAGTGATCTAATTTTTCAAACACCCATAACTTTCTTATTCCTTGTCCGAATTCTTTCAAACTTTCACCATGCTGTTTTTCTTATTTTTCTGCTTTCACACAAATCATCTTATTATCAAGGTCGGATTGCCCTTTAATGCAGTGGCGGATCCAGGGGGGGGGGGGGCAATCCCGGCCCGTGCCCCCCCCCCTTTTGAGGGAAAACAATGCAATGTGCCCCCCCCCCCCCCTATTTGCGATTGTGCCCCCCCCCCCCTTTTCGACCAGAAAACCTTTTTTTTTTTTTTTTTTTTTTTTTTTGCTTGTCAGAGAATTATTGAGGGGAACTGGACCCCATAACCCTCCCCCCCCCCCCCACTGAGCGACTTTTGGAGGGCTGGCGAAATTTTTTTTTGCTCGCCACCCCCCCCCCCCCCCCCCCCCCCCCCCCACTGAGCGACTTTTGGAGGGCTGGCGAGAGACCCAAAAAATATGGGTCTCCCTCCAAGCAGTTTCCCAAAGTTGACAATCCTGCATTTGTGTGCCCCCCCCCCCCCCTTATACGAAATCCTGGATCCGCCCCTGCTTTAATGGAATATGGATGCAAGCAAGATTAAGCGTACGGCCCGTTACGGACAATCGCCGGAGGGTTGGGGGGGGGGGGGGCTGGCGTTTAGTGCTTTTACACTTGCAAAATTGTGCTTAGTCCCATACTATCGGTGGGGCTAAATGCGTCAAAAGGTGGCGATAAGCGCTCTGCCGAGGGAAATAGTACGGGACTAAAACTGCAAATGAGCACAGCAAAAAAAAATAAAAAATCAAGTGTAAAAATATACTAGATCAGATAAAATATAAAACTTACAACAACAACAACAACAAACCTCGCTGCCCGAATAAGAAGTAAATGTTGTCCAAATATTAGTGACTACTGCCCCGACTATTCCCCACGAGTATTGGAAATTTCACGATATTCATGATCATGCTGCCCCTTAGGTACCCCGCTTCGGACGCCTATGCCAGGTGTGGAAATAAAACTTGAACTCAATTGCTTGAACTTTAAGTAATTTTGGTATATTTCTTTCTTGTTTTTCTTTTTTCCCCCCAAATTATATTTGACAATTGTTTTGGAATTAGACAACATTAAGCTAGGTACGTTTGGTTCTTTTTGTTTAAACATTTTTCACATTTTCACTTGAATAGTTAAATGATTATCGCTTCTACCAAGGACCCTACACTTCCAACACTAGCGTATCCCATGGGGGTGGGGGCAGTGGGGAAATCACCCCCCCCCCCCCCGACAGATTTTCAACCATGAAAAAAAAAATAACTGTATATCATTCAATCACATCATGAATAGTTTTTTTTTCAAAGGAAACTGTAACAAAATTGCTTTGAAAACCTCATAATTTAAGAAGAAATTTTCAAAAACTTTCTCGCTCAGTCTCAATACGGCCGAGCATTTGTGTTGTTATAAAGTAGACGTTTTTCAAGGCAACCGTCAAGATTAAGCAGAGCCGCGGGGCACGTGTAAAGCCAAACAGAGTGAAATTGAACACCTCTCTTAAATTAATCATTGAAACACAATCTGAAATATCTTCAAACGTAGAAATCAAATCAGTAGTTTGGCATGAACTTTTTAATAAAGCTGTCCAAACACATTCAGTCAAAACGCAATGATGCAAAAATATTTGTTCGCTCACAAATAGCTGTGAATCATTGTGCTGTTGCTAATTAAATTATAATCGACAAAGAATGAAATTAAATCAAGTGCACAATTGGCAAATTATAAATAAATGGGTGAAGCTAACATCGGACGACCTACACCCAACCCACCCGCACCCTCCAACCCTTCTGACGCAAATTAGGGCCTGAAAAGTGATATTTTTATGGATCACCACTGTCTCGGGTGTTTTTGCCCCCCTCCCCCTCCCCCTGAAGCCAAGGTCCAGTTATAGCACTGACTCCCAAAAACACTATACTTCCAGCAGCATTCTCCAGACATATCATACTCACCATACCCATAAACATGCAACAGAGAATCGCTAGTTGAGGGGTGCCCATTCCTATGATATCTAGTGCGTCATCAACAGTGTAATAAGTATGCGACTCGGTGCCATGGATTATTGATGCTGAGCTAGGAGGTGGTTCCCCCGGTCTTCTTGATGATAGTTCGACATCGTTGTTCGCTCTAATTCTATAATCTGAGTAAAATGAGAATATGAACAAAATGTGATGAAAATAAGGGACATCGTTCAATTTTGAAGAAGGGGGGGGGGGGGGGGACAAACGCCATTTTGCTCGATCCAACCGCCTTTGTCCTGTTCCCTTTCCCTATGCTCCTAGATCAATATCTGAATAAGTAATGAAGACATTACCAACAATAAGTGGCATCTGGCCCCGCATCTAGCCGGGGGGGGGGGGGCAATATTTCGCCCCAACTACCCTTGTCCCTTTCCCCATATCTACATATAATAAACTGAAGACATGGACAAAAGTGCGATGAAAATAACTGGCATCGATCAATCTTGCAGAAGGGGGGGGGGAGCACTATGTCGCTCCAACCGCCCTTGTCACATTCCCTTTCCACATGCCCCACATATAGCTATACACGAGTAATTAAAGACATGAATGATAAATTATATGTACATGTACAATCAAATTACGGACATCGATTAATCTTGAAGAATGGGGGCGGGACACTATTTCGCTCCAAATGCCCTTGTCTTTTTTTCCCTTTCCCCATGCCCTTAGATCTATATTGCCGTCCTTGATTAAGATTTGTTATAATTAACGAATCATATACTTTTATGGTGTCCATGTTTATTTTGCAATAATATAGGCCCCAAGATTAGTCTTAAATTAGTAAATGTCATTGTCTTCAGTTTGTTCGCAATTAGGAAAGAAACATCTTCTCAAATGATAACAAAACAGCTGGACATTGAAACTCATATACACGTGTATTTCCGTGCGTACTGATTAACCAATTCAGAAGATGATCTTTAGAATTTCAAAAGGACAAAGATTAACCTATCTACTTCTTACCTTTGAGTAGTGGTGCATCCTCTGTGTTTTCCATTTCTTGGAAAGTCCTGGCATCTACGACACATGGCGAATCCATTTCACAAGTCGTTTCTCAATACCAAGCGCTTCAACTGAGTGGTTGCATTTTAAGCCTAATCATCAGAATGCGGCCGTTTGTTACTGCATTCATTTTTAAAGTTTATTGATATTAATCAAACACCTTCACAGGAAAGCATCCGGGGGCGTCGCTAGAGGGGGTGTGGGGGTGTCCCCCCCCCCCCCCCCACTCAAAACTACTGTCGGCAAATGCGTAACCTCTGTCGGCAAAAAAAAAAGGAGAGGGAATAGGAAAGAGAAAAGGAAAAGGAGAAAAGAGAAAGAGGAAGGAAAACAGAAAATAAAAAAGAACAAGGAAAGGAAAGGAAAACAAAATCAGAGAGAAAAGGGGGAAGGGAAGGAAAGGAAAAGAAATAAAAACTGGCCATTTTTTCCTCGCTCGCTCGCAAAAACACTGGAAAGTTAATATTCGGGCAAAAATCGTCCCCCTTCGGCAATGGGCTGCAGCCCCCTCCCCCTAGGATTTTCAAAGTTCCAATATTCGGGCAACCACCGCTTCATATTCAAGCAGCGAGGTGCCAGAATATCCTCATATTTGGGCAGCGAGGTTCCCGGATATTTATTTAACTTCTGTATGTAACTTCTGTACATTTTCACTACTAAAAGTTTTTTTTTCATTTCATTAGATATTGAAAAGTTGATATTCGGGCAAAAGGCGCTAGCTCCCCCCCCCCCCCCCCCTCCCTTGCGAAACTTGGTCCATATGATCAAGATCTCTTCATCTGCGATTTTATTTTCTTTGTGGGGGATTAGGGAGCAGCATTTTTGTCGGCAAATTTGAGTATCAGACCCTAAAAATTTGTCGGCCAATTTGGGTGTCACATCCCTCCATTCAAAATGTTCTAGAGACGCCCCTGAAAGCATCCATAGGCCTACCAGCATAATTCGTATCAGACATAATTTTCTTCTCTTATTCACTTACTGTAGAACATCATTCCATCATGCATCATTCTCAGACGAAGATAATTCTCAGAGGGGGTAAAAACTCTCAGATGAAAACGGTAAAACAGTTCAGAAAAATAGTAAGCCCAACTTAACTGCTGTTAATTATTTAGTAATCAATATCAAATAAATATGCTGAAGAATATGTTAGGCTCACTGAAGCTGTAAATGTGAATCTTCAGAATGTGGACAGGGGGAGAGGGACTGTTACGCCGTCATGGCCTCCAAACGAGCCCGCATAATTTAATCGGGTCTACAAAAAAGAAAAGAAGCTTTTACTCGCTCGTAAATTTATGATGTTCAACAGTGAAAGCCAGCATACCTTCACAATAATGTTAACATGGCTGCCCACATATTTTCTATGGTTTAATTTGAGACGAATATTACTGCTAGAAATTTTGAAGGTGTTATACAGTGCGAATTAAAAAAGTATACCCAACTTTGGTAGCTTCCAATTAAAAAGTTATAACAGCTATGAGTTTAAAGCCTATTTTATAATAAAGGGCAACTTATATTTTGTTCAATGATACCTTATTCAAAACAGTGCGGCAACGGATGACTGAGCAGCAGGCTTTTCAACAAGTATTGTCAAAATCTTCTTGTACCAAGTTTCGCCTGAAGCAGCGAATGAGGAGCCAAAACAAATAATCATTTCTTATTTCAAGTTTGAAAACAATTGCTTAGTTATTTCAATTGATTTTGTGCCTATGAATAGAAAAGGTGTCAACTCAAGAAAATTCCTATTACAAACAAAATTTATATTTCTTTGCCATGATGACACAATCTCGGTTTCATATTTAGGGAAAGCCTTTTTATTGAGCCATTCAAAATGGACAAAGTTTATTTGGGAAGCAGGAAGCTATTTTTTTAAATGAAAGTCTACAGTCAATTACTTTGGTAATTCTCAACACATGTATCCTTCATTGTATTTTTTCAGTCTTTAAACTCAGTAAACCTTCCGAGTTCATGCGCTATTCGAGAAAAACACGTTATTTACCTTATGCAGGTGAAATGGTGGAATACTGAGAGTTTTTAGTTATCATGAGCCAAGAAGTTAGAAGGCTGTTAAAATAAATTGAGATTATCATGGATTTAAAAAACATTAAAGCTCATGTACAGTATTGGTAGCAAAAAAGAAATTGGAAAGAAACATGTTTAATATAGTCTCATGTTGTTCTCCTTGTATCAAAAGATGTCTGTAAGAGATCATTTGGTATTCCATCTATGATTTCTGGTGAATTTCAGTGTAAATATCTGTACGGAATGCTCGATCACTGCCATTATGCTAGGACCCTTCCACCCCGACGGCTCCCCGCACAACAATCTTGGGGCTTCGCACAGAGACAGCATGTGTATCACTGTGTGTAGCTACTCATTGGTTTTACACGTGTGTGTACAGTGTATAGCACATGCTGCCTTTGTTGGGATATTACGTGCCTGTCCCGGCACATAAATTAGAGTTTGCCTCTTATTTGTTTAATATTTAACTTTAGGAGGCGAAATCTTCACAGTGTCTTAGTATTGCTAGTATCTTGCTATTTATCAACAAAAATTGAAGAAATCTGACCCCTGACGAACAGTTTTGGAGGGCTTACCAAAACTCTACATGACCTCTAATTTCGCATATCCTCTATGACATGTCACCTTGGACCTACGTGAACAAAAATCTAATCAGTTCGTCTCACTATGGTGATGCATATTAGTTCCAAGTTTGAAGTCAGTGTTTCCACTTTTCAAAATGAATTATCCTGAAATGAACACTGAAAATTCCTGGAATTTCAAAAAATATCCTGAATTTTTTTAAATGAGCTACGATCGCCTCCAAACCTTCCTTACATGATCTCTGTAGAATGTGCACTGATCATTACCCTATATACTGTATATAGGGTAATAGTTAGTTCACACCTCACTGCGCTGCCATGCCATGCACTGCACTTGCATCATGTTCCATCCAATGAACCGTCAGTATTGTGTGTGTGGGTGTGCCCATACATACTGTATGCATTATACCGTACTGGGATTTTATATTTCTCCTTTTTTTCCTTTGGTTTTTTTTTTTTCCTGTTCTTTCTTTTTATTTTCTTTATTTGTTTAACTTTTGCCTACATTTTTGTTAGTCTATTCACGGAATCCCCAAATATCCTGGAAAAATCCTGGAATTTTTTCAATTCCTGAAATTATCCTTGAAAACCTCAAAAACTCCTGGAAACTCCTGAATTCCAGGAGAAGTGGAAACGCTGGTTCCAAGTTTGAAGTTAATGGCTCAATTTGTTCAAGAGAATGTTAACAAGGCAAAAACCTGCAATTTCATATTAAATGATCTCCATGACCTTTGACCTACATTTGCTAAAATCTAATCAGATCGTCTTCCTATGGTAATACATATTAGCGAAAGTTTTAAGTTCATAAATCAAATGGTTCTTGAGTTATCACAAGAAAAAGGCTAACACCTGAAATTTTAGAAATTGACCTGTGACCTTTGACCTACATACCCCAAAATCTAATCAGATCATCTTCCTATGGTGATACATACTAACAAGAAGTTTGAAGTTCATACCACAAATGGTTAAGTTATCACAAGAAAAAGGCTAACACCTGAAATTTTAGAAATTGACCTGTGACCTTTGACCTACATACCCCAAAATCTAATCAGATCATCTACCTATGGTGATACATACTAGCAAGAAGTTTGAAGTTCATTCCACAAATGGTTCTTGAGTTATCGCGAGAATGAGGCCAACACCTGAAATTATGGAAATTAATCTGTGACCTTTGAACTTTGTCGTACGTACCCCAAAATCTGATCAGATCGTCTTCCTATGGTGATACATACTAGCACCAAGTTTGAAGTTCATTCCTTAAATGGTTCTTGTGTTATCGCTAGAACAAGGCCAACACCTGAAATTACGGAAATTAACCTGTGACCTTTGACCATTGTCCTACGTACCCCAAAATCTGATCAGATCGTCTTCCTATGGTGATACATATTAGCACCAAGTTTGAAGTTTATACCTTAAATGGTTCTTGAGTTATCGCTAGAACAAGGCCAACACCCGACATTTCAGAAAATGACCTCTGTGACCTTTGACCTACGTACTCCAAAATCTAGTCAGATCATCTTTCTATGGTGATACATACTAGCACCAAGTTTGAAGTTCATATCTCATGTGGTTCTTGAGTTATCGCGAGAACAAGAAAGCAGGACAGACGGACGGACAGACAACCCGAAAACATCATGCCTCCGGCACCACCTTTGGTGGGCGGAGGCATAAAAAAGGTCACGTGAAAGCTTAGATGCACTGGATAGCTAGAAACAATGAAGCATTGAAGCACGAAAGAGCATTTAACTTTTAAAAGGCTAAAGTAACACATCCATATGGCTTGACCCACGTTCAACAGCCCAAACTTGGTACAAGGAGATTTTGACAACACTTTTCAAAAACACTGGTGCCGTAACAGAAAAGTCATAAATGAGGTATTATAGGACAGAAAACAAGTTACTCTCTTCATCATGACATAAATTTAGAGGTCACATTGGTTGTAGTTTTATAGTTATAAGTTATCAAAGTTGGGTATACTTTTTTATATGCACTGTATATCGACTGAACTACATTCCTCAACAATGTTCTATCAGTTGGTTGAACTTACACACAGTGGCGGCACCAGGATTTTTAAAGTGGGGGGGGCAAATGGGGGGCAAAAGAAAATGTTGGAGGGGCAAGGGCGGACAAAAAAATTTTGACACTTTTTGTACTGAAAATGTACAGAATATTCGGCTATAAACCTACCCAGATATGAGGACATTTTGAGCATCTAGCTGAACTGCCTGATTATAAAGAAGTGTTAGTTATATACTGCGAGCGAGCGAAGCGAGCGAGCTTAAATTTTGACATTTTTCGTAGTAAAAATGTACAGAAATTACATATTCGGCTATAAAACTACCCCAATATGCATGAGGACATTTGAGCATCTTGCTGCCCGATTATGAGGTGGTAGTTATATTTATTGCGAACACTTTTTGTCGTGAAAATGTACAGAAATTATATTCGGCTATGAAACTACCCAGATATGAGGACATTTGAGCATCTTGCTGCCCGATAATAAGGTGGTAGTTATACATTGCGAACGGGCAAAAATTTTGAAACTTTTTGTGGTGAAAATGTACAGAAATGATTATTTGGCTATAAAACTACCCCAATATGAGGACATTTGATCATCTCGCGGCCTGATTATGTGGTGGGAGTTATACGCCTGTATTGCGAGCGAGCGAAGCGAGCGAGCAAAAATTTTGACACTATTATAATGGAAATGTACAGAAATTATTCGACTATAGAACTACCCAAATATGAGGATATTTACACGAGCTGAGCGAACAAATTTGCCCCATGCCCCCCCCCCCCCCACCTTGATGCCGCCACTGCTTTCCAAGTTTCCGTTTTCTTTCTTTTTCCTTTTCTCCATTCCTTTTTCACTTTTTTCTTTCCTTTTCTTTTCTTTTTCATTTTCCACCCTTTTATTTTTTTTCACTCCGAAAATTATTGGGGGGGCAACTGGGGGGGCAAAGCTTCTGACTGGGGGGGCAAATGCCCCCCCCCATGCCCCCCCCCCCCCCCTTGGTGCCGCCACTGCTTACACAACATCAAAGTTATTTTCTTTTCTCTTTTTTAAGAATCTGAAATTGAATGTAAACTTTCAATTTTCTGGGGAATCAAAGATGGAACGATCTGAAACCAATTTAACAAATTCCTTTCTTTAATTCGACGCAGTGGATGTCAAATTTATTCACGAGCTCCCTCATGTTCATCTGTTTCAAGAAAGTTTATTCTCTACTACTAATATGTCACTAACACTAATATGTAACTAAAAATAAAAATAAATAGAAAATCATAAAATCACTGCGTGTTATGTATTTCTCTCAACCAAATATTGTCATTTCACTGGCCACATTAGAGGCCCAATCACCCCGTGGCAATCTATTTTCTAAGCGAACCACAGCGAAAAAAATATGGTACATGTACACATCGCTTCGTCATATCTCTCCAATATAACATTAGTCTCCATTCGCCGAGGCAAAAGGAATTTTGGAAAATTTCAAATAGACCTGTTCACAAATATATTCAAATATTATGCATATACTTTTAAAACGAAGGTGGTCCTTGACAACCTGAAAGCTTATCAAAGGCTTGTCCGACATAGCAAAAAGTAATGTCTGCAAACTGGATTCCAAATATTGTAGTTCATTCATTAAAAACAGGTTAATGGAATACCTCGTTACTAGGTCCCCAGGAAAGAAACATCCATAAAATCGAATAACTTTGTGAACAGGTCTATTTTGTGATTCTACACGATCTGCATGATCGATGGGATTGGTGCTCAAGGAAATGTGATCAGACCAAGAAACAACTAATACGAAATGGAACGATCGCTTACGTCCACAACATTAATACTTTATCCACAAATGGCAGATCAAAGTGGCTCTGCTTCCATTTCTCCTGCCAAGACAGAAGAAACAAGTGAATGAGTAAATTACGCAATGCGTAATAAATGTCCCCGCCGAAAGTGCAGATCTGTGGAAATTAACTAGCGTGAACCTTAAAACTTCAGTGAAAAAAACTTCAGTGAATAAAATAATGTTACTGCATGCAAAAGAAGAGAATACCAACAATGCATGTATACAACTGAAATATAAAACATGAAAACATTATGAACCTTCAGCCATTTTGAATAAATTTGCATAAATTTGCATGAATAATGAATTTCAAAATTCTGTGTAGAAGTTTGGAAGCCCCCACCCAGCCCTATCAGATAAAACAATCGGAATCAAAATCCGATGTGAAATAGAGGAGAATTTATTTTTTTTCGTCAATTTTGAATAAATTTGCATAAATTTGCATAATTAATGAATTTCAAAATTCTGTGTAGAAGTTTGGAAGCCCCCACCCAGCCCTATCAGATAAAACAATCGGAATCAAAATCCGATGTGAAATAGAGAAGTAGCATTTTTCGTCAATTTTGAATAAATTTGCATAAATTTGCATAATTAATGAATTTCAAAATTCTGTGTAGAAGTTTGGAAGCCCCCACCCAGCCCTATCAGATAAAACAATCGGAATCAAAATCCGATATGAAATAGAGAAGTAGCATTTTTCGTCAATTTTGAATAAATTTGCATAAATTTGCATAATTAATGAATTTCAAAATTCTGTGTAGAAGTTTGGAAGCCCCCACCCAGCCCTATCAGATAAAACAATCGGAATCAAAATCCGATGTGAAATAGAGAAGTAGCATTTTTCGTCAATTTTGAATAAATTTGCATAAATTTGCATAATTAATGAATTTCAAAATTCTGTGTAGAAGTTTGGAAGCCCCCACCCAGCCCTATCAGATAAAACAATCGGAATCAAAATCGGACAAGAAATGACGGAGAAGTAGCATTTTCTAACATTTGAGCACGCACGGACAGACGGAGGGACGGACGGACACACACACACACACACGCACGCGCACACGCACACACGCACGCACACACGAACGGAGCCCGTTTCATAGTCCCCTCGCGAACTTCGTTCGGCGGGGACAATAAAAATGTACATGTACCAGATCTTTCTGGTTTGCTTAACTTCAAGATTGCCACAGCTAGACAGTGTGACATTTCTTCAATCATACTGTAAAACCCTGAAGATATATCCCTTGGTTATGAACCACTCTCTTAATACATAGATCATAATACATAAAACAACTGACATGTAATGGTAAAGAAGCAAAATAAAGCAAAGGAAAAAATGGTGTTGACTATTAGTCCACAAGGTCTTTATTCTTGATAATTTCCCAATGGTAAGATTTATCTTCAAATTGCTGAAGATGTCTAAAGATTTGAATGACATGAAGATGCAGAATTTCCTCCTAAAGTTTCTTTTCATATCTGACGAATTCTTCGCAAGGTTCTTAACTTCTAAGGAGCACATTAATTATCAGGTCAGGCACATTGGAAGCACCAACACTGGCATGTATTCGTTGATACTAATCAGTTTTCATGAATTTCATAAATGGTTATTTAAACAAAATCGAAGATAATCACGACCAGAGGAGTACATTGAATTCACCATCCATAAAATCTTACTATCCAAAACCTTTTGGACTGATAATGTTCTAAAAAGTTATCTGGATCTTAAATAGGCATGGGATTGTTGGTGGGCCCACCACACCAATAATGTTAATGAGCTTACCCTGTTGTGGAAATGTATTAGAGTTATCGTTATGAGTAAATCACAGATATACGAAACATATTTACAAGGTTAAAAAAAAACGTATTTGGTAATGGAAGACCATAAATATGCAGAAAGGTCAGGAAATTGCTGGTTAAAATGTGGTTCCCTGAAGCTGTCGGTGATAAATGTTAAGACTACAATTACTTAAGAATTATAAATATAAGCTAACCAATAAAATATAAGCTAACCAATAAAATATAAGCTAACCAATAAAATATACTAACTAAAACTACAAGTTAGCTATCTAAATATAGAAACATCTGAATGGCTTTGTAAGTGCAGATCTTGGCAAAGGAATGAATACTAATGTGTTCAAAATTCTTTTTACAATCTATAACACCATACTAGACAGAGAACATCAATACATACTATACATACAAAATTTCAATTATATTAGCACATACAATATGCATACCTATATGTGGATGCAAATCTTGGCAAGGAATGATTTCACATAAAATGTTCAAAATTCTTCCAACAATCTATAAACTCAGTATATAAAAAACTTTCAAGATAATTATATTGGCACATAAAAGTTTTGTATTCACACACAAGAACACATTTATATACATGTATATACATAGAGCATTATCATGCCTTCTTCTATGATCTATGTTATTGGCAAGGAGGAGCCAGGCTTTTATGTTAATTTCCATCACATATATGAACAAGAAAACATCATGTTAACAAGTCAGGCACTTCAACACTTGGACTCACTTACTAATCAACAAAATACAACTTCAATTAGAGTAATGAGATAGTACATGTATTTGAGGTAGAGTTGGATGAAGTAGATGAGGCACCTATAAATAGACACCCTTTACTTTTCTTACCTTTGGATACACCTGTGGCAGTTTTAAAAATCTCCACTAAAGGTGAGGTGAGATTAGACCTCATTTGATTTGCTTCCATGTTTTATAATTAGAGTAAATAATGCAAGGTATAAAGCAAAGGAAAATACATAACCACAATGTACAGGATAACTTTAAGGTAATCAAAATGAATGAGTTCCATTGATGGTCCTTTTGCAATGTGCATAATGGTTTTGGAGGAGCCTGTTGAAAATATAGCTTGTTGTGGAAGTTTCCTGTGCAGTTCAGTTTAAAGGCCAAGTCCACACTAATATCAAGTTGATTTTAATAAATAGAGTAAAATTAAACAAGCATAACAGTGAAAATCTTACTGAAATCGGATGTAAACTAAGAAAGTTACGGCATTTTGAAGTTTTGCATTATTTCTTGAAACAGTGATATGCATAACATGGGCAGTATGCAAATGAGCAAACCGATGATGTAACACACTCACTTTATCTTATGTATTTTATTATATGAAATATCATATATTTCAATTTTTTGCTTCAATAATGTAAAACATGGTTTGACTCATTATGGAACATGTAAAATCATCATTATTGTAACTTATTTTGATACAAGGGAGAGATTTTTTTATCACATCCATAAAAAATGAAATATTTGAAATTTCATATAATAAAATACATAACGAAAAGTGAGTGTGTGACATCATCGGTTCACTCATTTGCATACCGCCCATGTTATGCATATCACCGTTTCATGAAATAATGCAAAACTTCAAAATGCCGTAACTTTCTTAATTTACATCTGATTTCAGTGAAACTTTCGCTGTTATGCTTGTTTAATTTTACTCTATTTATTCAAGTCAACTTGATATTAGTGTGGACTTGGCCTTTAACCCTTTCGAGACAATTGACCACATTTTGTGGTTTGGCTCAATAACTTTTGATCCAGAGCTCTAAAAAATATACCAGATGCACGAGTAGAAAGAGCAAAATTTTCTGCACACACTATGTCTATTTTCATTGCATGACCATATTGTGTTTGATGCCAGGAATTTTAAAAACAAGAATAAGCTCTGAGATCCTTAAATTGGCAACACATTGAGAGGTTTAAAATCATTGTTTTTCATCAACATTGGCAATTTCTTTCAACTATTCAACAAATTTCTAACCATGTATATTGTTTTCAAAGATATTACACCATATTAGAACCATGTAGCACTAAAAGGAAAATATTATTGTTGCCAATTTGAAGAACAAAATGTGATCAATTTAGCCCTTAAATGATTCCTGTCCTGAAAGGGTTAAGAGGAAAGCCAGAAAAGGGGTGTGTGCTAAAGAGAGAGAATGTACACAGAAACAAAGCAAAGCAAGAGCCAAGAAAGAGAGAGAGAGAGAGAGAGTGTGTGTGGGTGTGTGTGTGTGTATGCATGAGAGGGGGGGGGGAGAGGAGAGAGAGGAGAGAGAGGGAGAAGCTAAGAAACAAAGACAGAAAGACCAGAGTAATGAGAGAGAGAGAGAGAGAGAAGGGGTCGAAAGAAGAGAAGATGGCAAATTGCGAAGAATTGTTGTGAGCAAGGAGGTATGAAATGACTGCAGCAAAGCACAAATCTATAACGCCTTCCAGTAATAGATAAATCGGAATCGCCAGTAATTTATAGTAGGCAGTTATGCAACTGGTGCATATCGATATCTGTAGCCGAATGAACCGTTTTTATAACCGAAAAGCTCACAGACCATGCAATTTGGATAATATTATTCATTAATTTTTGAGCCCCCAATCAGGAACAATCTCCAAATCTAATCATATTTCATTTTCTTTCAAAATCCAGTCGTAACCAGGTCAGGTGTGCAATGGGTTTCAAAGTGAAAGGTGAGAGAGGGAGCTACCCAGTCAGCTTTATGAAATACAACCGAGTAGAATGGGCAAAGGCAAGCATGTTGGGTGTGAGACTAACCATGTAACACCAACCTGGCCAGAGACTAAGCGGATGAGGGAGCCGGAGTTGCTTGAACATCATCTGGATGATAAGCCTGCTACCCTGAAGAGTATACCTGGTCAATCGGAACATGTCAGAATCACCAACCACCCTTGCTACCAGCACCCTGTCTTGGCTGTCTACTGCAGCATACAGATGTTCACCTGCACTATTACCTGTAATAGAGCTACCTACTTGACCTTCCTCATCGTACGTGGTAACTGTACTGGGTGTGTTGACACAGGTGCTGGTGATCATTACACCTGTCTTGGTAACACAGATCTGACATGGTAGGATACTGCTCGTAGAGACCACTCTCTGTTGGTCAGGGCTGCTAACATGGAACACATATATTTCTGGATTGCCATTCACAGCGTAGATGTTGTCTTTCTGGTCACTACATAACTTGGCAGACCTAGCACCTTGCTTGAATGTGTATCGCCTGCCTGTATTGTTTGGATCTCGAGGGTTATACAGACAGCATGCATTACCATTATGCGATACTACTGAACTGCGATCGGCGAGGAATGCAACATCCATTACGTCACCAATTCCACTTTTCATATGTGGTCTCTTGCCACCTGACACAAAGAAGCAATCAGAACCTTTACCGTTATATCCATACCCTATCACCACCACATTCTGGGACAGTGCGGCCATTCCAGACATTCTATGTGGTAAATCAATTTTTCTCACAATGCTTAACGAGCTGTCTCTTACTCTTGCTGGAGTGCCTACTACCTTACTAGTGGCTTGCAGATCTTCTGCCTTCTTTCTCCCATCAGCAACAGTCTTCGCTTCTTGAATATTACTCACTGGTGCCTTCCCTCCAAGCTCAATATGACCAACATCAAGAACATTCTCATCAACTGGAAGAAACTGTGTCATCTCCGCTGTCTGTTTGACATCTGCCGGTAAAACCCTATCGGTGATTTTCTTCAATGAATTCTCAAGATCGCTAAATTGCAAATGATGTGCTTTGAGTGAATCTGTGTCTGAACATCTGCCTGTGTTGCCTGTCAGTATCCTGAGGGATCTGTTTATGGTATCTACTGACTGTCTCTGTTCAGCAATGCAGGTTTGTAACAACTTGTCATGATAACTCTGCATGTCATTTAACTTTTTCTGTAGTCTCTGCCCATTTTCTTGGAGAATTTTTGCCTTTTTGGTCAAGGTCCCTGTAACCTTCCTCTTCAAATTCTCAAAATGAGCATGTACATCACACTTATGCTGCTCAGCACTGGTTAGGGATTTTTCAAGTTTTGCTTTCTTCTCCCAGCTCTTCAGAAGGAGGGCGTCTCTTTTCCTTTTCAAGTCTGCATCTACCTCTTCTTTCTTCTTAATCTTGTGACCTTGATGTTTATCAAGAAAACAATCCAGACAGATGAACTTGTCGCATTCTTCACACAAAATATCTCTGTAAATTTTACTGTGTGACGGACAGAAATCTGATGAGCTACCCTCTCCCTTTGACTGGAACTCATCCTTAAGCACATTGACCGAGAAGTTTGATGGAAACCCAGCGACCCTATCTTGAGCTAGCTTGGTACGTTTCCTGCAGAAAGGGCACTCCATGAAATTTCGACCTCTGTGCTGCTCATCATATTTCTCCAGACAGACCTTGCAGAAGGTATGTCCACAAGCCAGGAGGGTTGGGTTCTTGAAGGCATCAAGGCATAGGGGGCACATCAAACCTTGGGGGCACTTGTCAGACATTCCATATCTCGAACACGATGACTCTGAAGTTGGAAAGGCAAAAACATTTAAAACTACATGCATGTTGAAATATCTCTTTCATGTGCTCAGAATAAAAAGTAGACAGCAGATCTTGTAATATATGCCACAGTACAGCATTTACCTACACTGTGCATGCAAGTTAAAAATATACATGTATATGCAGCAGCAAACATATTTTTAAAATAAATGCAATGTTATGCAATGCAGTATATGCATGCAGCAGCATACATATTCTTTTAATAAATGTAATGTTATGAGAAATCGACTTAAACTATCAAAACGAAATTATGATAGTTCATCCACTGTGGATCCGTTGACGGCTTTGACTGATTATATTTCCTTCAATAAGCCAGTTTCTAATTACAACATACGCATGCATGCGCACATAAAGGCTATTTGAACCAAGTACAAATGACCTCTTTATGCTGTCAAAGAGTGCGCACCCTGATGCGCAAGCACCAATGTCATTTTAATTATCAAACATGTAGCGTACGTATCCACACCAAAAAAAAGCGTGTGCAAATCGGGAATTTCTACCATGTACTAATTATGAACTGGCTTATTGTAATAATGAAGGCAAATTTTTAGTAAACTACAAAAAGGAATTTTCTAATCTGATTTCGGGTTGAGGGGGTCAAAGTCAAATGTCTCAAGATTCCAAGAAAAAAATTTGTAGAAACTTACTAGTTAAAAATATTTTCAGACGTGAATTTACCGACTAAGGGTTAAGTCCGTCTCACTGCCACATTGAATATACATGTGTATCAAAATATCGTGGCAGCGCCTGTACTGTCAGCATAGTACATACTCATGATATGAAAAAAAGTCTCATTCATACTTCATAAAAAGACGCTCCCTGCGCTGTGCGTGTGATATGAATAAAAAGACGCACCCCGCATTGCATCGCAATGCCCCGATATATCTTTATGCTCGTGTGTGTGCAGATTTTCCAGCTGAATGATATTTGTCAACTTGAGGCGCAGTGAAATTTTGCTTGCTCGTTATAACGGGAATGATTAGCAATCTTTTTCTTTGTTTTAGAGGCATGAGATTCATTATAGCCGATATCTCGTTATAGCCAACCTCGCTATAAAGGTTTGTGCTGCCATAGAATTACACGCAAGTAAATTTGGGACCATGACAATATGCTTGTTATAACCGTTACCTCGTTTAGCCGAACTTTCCCTGTATCTCTTTTTAGAATCAACATTTGAAGCTCATATTCTGAATATAGTATAGAGACACTGAACCCCTGACATAAAGAGAAAATATCTTTTGGTGATTGGTACATGTCCATGATATACCATGGAGCCAAAAGCATATTGATAATTATGGTTCAAAGATAGAGAATGAAAGTTAAGAGTGAGGCATACCTTGAGATTGTCCTTCAAACTCAGATGGTCCTACAACCGTGGATGGTCCTCCATCGCCCGATGGTCCTGCTTCCCCAGATGGGCTGGCGGCTGAAGATGAGGCAGCCTCCCCAGATGGTCCTACTTCCCCAGATAGTCTTGGAGATGGAGATGGTTCTGCGACACTTGATGGCATTGTGGCTGAAGATGGTCCAGCCTTCCCAGATTGTCCTGCTGCCCCAGTTGGTCTTGTAGCTGCAGATCCTGTGGTACCTGATGGTTTTGTGGCTGCAGATGGTCCTGCATACCCTGGTTTTGTGGCTGTAGATGATGCTGTGGTGCCTGATAGTTTTGTCGCTGCAGATGGTCTTGCGGACCCTGGTTTTGTGGCTGCAGATGATCCTGTGGTGCCTGATGGTTTTGTGGCTGCAGATGGACCAGCAGTGCCTGATGGTTTTGTGGCTGTAGATGGTACTGTGGTGCCTGATGTTTTAGTGGCTGCAGATGGTCCCGTGGTGCCTGATGTTTTTGTGGCTGCAGATAGTCCTGTGGTGCCTGATAGTTTTGTGGTTGCAGATGGTCCAGCAGTGCCTGATGGTTTTGTGGCTGCAGATGGTCCAGCAGCACCTAATGGTCTTATATCTCTGGATGGTCCTTTACCCATGTCAATGATGAAGGTGGGTTCTCCAATCATTTCACCAATATCTATTCCTTTCTTCACAATTTTCAGGTCTTGTACAAATATTTCTTTGCTGAAATAGACAGAAAAAATGCATGTCATTTACCCAGAACACCTCACATAGAACCCAACCCAGTGTGAACAGTATAAGCAGTGGAAATATGGATACCATTCATAAGAAACCAGGTGGCCAATAAAATGTGCAATATCATATCACAATGGATATGAGCTACCCTGGCATCACAATGCTCCACTCTGATATCACTGGAGGGATTTTTAGCAAGGAAAAGGCAATATTTGTAGGAATCGTTATCCTTAATTATGGTATCAAATAAGAATAGTTTCAGGATTTCGGAACAGGCTAAAATTCCTGCAGTAGATTGTCTCCAAGTGCTTTTTTTTTTTGGTGTGAATCTTTAAATTTTAAAATACGAGCAACATCCTTACGACATCCTTACCGCTGTAGAGTAGATGTATAGTTTTAACCAATCAGAACACAGGAAACTATACAACTATACATCTACTCCTGCAGTCTGGAATAGATGTATAGTTTTAACCAATCAGATCACAGGAAACTATACAACTATACATCTACTCCCGCAGTCTGGAATAGATGTATAGTTTTAACCAATCAGATCACAGGAAACTATACAACTATACATCTTCTCCTGCAGTCGGGAATAGATGTATAGTATACAAATATACAATGGCAGTCGAGGATCTGGCTAAAACTATTCGCATCGAAGGAACGCCAAATTGTACTATTCTCCCAAGGGCCATCGGCCTGAGGGAGAATAGTACTATTTGGTGTTTTTGAGTGCGAATAGTTTTAGCTTGTTCTGAGAATGAGTCATTGTATATTTGTTTTATATACGTTATCTTGAACAAAAGCTTAATTCTACTCATCTACTTGATCATCTGCACTGTAGGGGATGATAGACCGCACACGTATACACAAACAGTTTGAAGAAGGGGTGAATTGGCATGGATATCAAACGCGTAATGATGACATTACGCATGCCTAAAACAATAGATACGCGCAAATGAATGTCGTCATACTGTAGTACGCGCTCAGGCAGAGCAGCTGTTTTTTTTGGGGGGGCCAGGTTCATTTTTTCCCTATGGTGATGGGGAAAAAATGAAATATTCGATGACGTCAGCATGAAAAACGAACAAGACAGCAAAAAACGGCTTTTCTGGTAAAACTATTCATTTTCTTGTTGTGAACATACCTAATGCAACAATCTTACAATGAGGGATATAATTTTAACCAATCAGATCACAGGAAACTATACAACTATACATCTACTCCCGCAGTCTGGACTAGATGTATAGTTTTAACCAATCAGATCACAGGAAACTATACAACTATACATCTACTCCCGCTGTCTGGAATAGATGTATAGTTTTATCCAATCATATCACAGGAAACTATACATCTATACATCAACTCTCACAGTCTTGAATAGATGGAGAGTTTTAACCAATCAGATCACAGGAAACTATACAACTATACATCTGCTCCTGTAATCTCGAATAGATGTATAGTTCTAACTAATTGAAAAGAAAAGGATATCAAAAAAGGGAAAACAAAGAAATACGTAAGGAGAGAGTAGAGTATAGATTAAAGGAAAAACAAAGAAATGCATCAGGAAAAAGAAGAGTATAGATTAAAGGAAAGACAAAGAAATACATAAGGAGAGAGAGAGGATAGATTAAAGGAAAGATAAAGAAATACATAAGGAATGAGAAGAGGATAGATTAAAGGAAAAACAAAGAAATACATAAGGAAAAACAAAGAACAGATGATATATTAAAGGACAAAAGAAATAAATACATACGGAAAGAGAAGATGATTGAAAAGGAAAAACAAAGAAATGTATAAGGAAAGAGAAGATGATTGAAAAGGAAAAACAAAGAAATGTATACGGAAAGAGAAGATGATTGAAAAGGAAAAACAAAGAAATGTATAAGGAAAGAGAAGATGATTGAAAAGGAAAAACAAAGAAATGTATAAGGAAAGAGAAGATGATTGAAAAGGAAAAACAAAGAAATGTATAAGGAAAGAGAAGATGATTGAAAAGGAAAAACAAAGAAATGTATACGGAAAGAGAAGATGATTGAAAAGGAAAAACAAAGAAATGTATACGGAAAGAGAAGATGATTGAAAAGGAAAAACAAAGAAATGTATAAGGAAAGAGAAGATGATTGAAAAGGAAAAACAAAGAAATGTATAAGGAAAGAGAAGATGATTGAAAAGGAAAAACAAAGAAATGTATAAGGAAAGAGAAGATGATTGAAAAGGAAAAACAAAGAAATGTATAAGGAAAGAGAAGATGATTGAAAAGGAAAAACAAAGAAATGTATAAGGAAAGAGAAGATGATTGAAAAGGAAAAACAAAGAAATGTATAAGGAAAGAGAAGATGATTGAAAAGGAAAAACAAAGAAATGTATAAGGAAAGAGAAGATGATTGAAAAGGAAAAACAAAGAAATGTATAAGGAAAGAGAAGATGATTGAAAAGGAAAAACAAAGAAATGTATAAGGAAAGAGAAGATGATTGAAAAGGAAAAACAAAGAAATGTATAAGGAAAGAGAAGATGATTGAAAAGGAAAAACAAAGAAATGTATAAGGAAAGAGAAGATGATTGAAAAGGAAAAACAAAGAAATGTATAAGGAAAGAGAAGATGATTGAAAAGGAAAAACAAAGAAATGTATAAGGAAAGAGAAGATGATTGAAAAGGAAAAACAAAGAAATGTATAAGGAAAGAGAAGATGATTGAAAAGGAAAAACAAAGAAATGTATAAGGAAAGAGAAGATGATTGAAAAGGAAAAACAAAGAAATGTATAAGGAAAGAGAAGATGATTGAAAAGGAAAAACAAAGAAATGTATACGGAAAGAGAAGATGATTGAAAAGGAAAGACAGAGAAATACATAAGGAGAGAGAGAGGATAGATTAAAGATAAAGAAATGTATTTCTTTGTTTTCCCCCTAATCTATCCGGTCTACGCCCGATAGTCCGCGGGGCCGATAGACCGCGGGTCCGATAGACCGCGGGGCTGATAGACCGCGGGGCCGATAGACCGCGGGGCCGATAGATCGCGGTGTCTGAAATGCAACGCATTTTCACATCACGTCTTAAAAGCATAATGACTCAAATAATTCATGTATCTTAATCCGGGGGGGGGGGGGGGGGTATCTTCCATTGAAATCCGTACAGCATCCGCGAACCTGAAAACGAGGAAAAAGGGTAGTTTTTCAGGGTCGGGCGCGGATCCGCGTTTAGGGTGTCAAAAACGAAAAATATATAATAATTAAAAAAAATAATAATAATACTTGGTTCTTTTATAGTGCATTACACATAGCAACACTGCATGTCCCTATGCGCTTTATAAAGTAAGAACGAAATAACTTAGAAATAAGAAGGTGCATACAATGTAATGTTGGACACTGACTTCATACTCTAAGTATTAAACAGATATCTTTTAAGGGAGATTTTGAACTTATCTAAGTTGCTTTCATATCTCATGATACCCTTTTCATATAAAAGGGTATCAAAATCACACTTCTGACCAAATGCAGGGAAAAAGGGTATGAAAATTTTCTAGTTGTGATATGCCTTACATTTGTTCAAAATCAAATACTCGTTATATTTTCAAAATGGTAAATAATTGTACGTATATTCGTTGTTGTGTTTCAATTCTTGCCAGTTATGTTTCTTTGAGAAGTTAATTTTTGTCTTATTTTTATATGTACCGTATTGCAACAGACAGTCGGATTTCTGTTCATGTTCCGACCATGCGTTTTCATCCTCATTATTGAGCATTATTTCTTTCGTTGTTTTTTTAATCAAGAAAAACAAAAGCATAATGCAATCCCTTATCTTTTCTTTTCAATAATTTTCAAAACAAAATGAGCTGTGTCCAAAGCAAATCAATATTTGGAACTTATTCAATTCATAATATTAATCAGTCTTCAAAATCAATCGTCAGTTATGCCATTTCCTCGTTTCTCTTCTGATATTCATTCAGTTTAACGCTGCTTAGTTTGAATTCTTTATATGAATTAGTGATAGTTGTGTATTTGTTATGAGATGGGTTTGATGAAGGCAATAAGTACTGTTTATATGAAAAAGTTGATTTTCAAAGATGTTATTTAATAACACTTGAGTTTCAATGAAAAGTTTCAAATTGCACGTCCTGTTGATTAGCGTTAGTTTCTTTTATTTCAAATAAAAACACAGACTTGAAGTCACTTATTGCATAATCCATTGAACATCAAAAAGTTAATGAGCGCATCCAGGAGGGGGTGACGATCCACCTCCCATTTCTCTTAAATTTTTTTTTTTTTTAAGTTTTGCTGTTAGTGCTTTCGATTGCAAGAGGTGTATAGTGATTTGAGCGAATGTGCGGAATTACTGGTGACTGGCGTGTACATTGAGACGCCGCGGTCTATCGGCCCCGCGGTCTATAGGCCCCGCGGTATATCGGCCCCGCGGACTATCGGGATTCCCCCATCTATCCTCTTCTCTTTCCTTAAATGTATATATTTGTTGTTTTTCCTTTAGTCTATCCTCTTCTCTCTCCTTATGTATTGCTTTGTTTTCCTTTAATCTATCCTTTTCTCTTTCCTTATGCATTTCTTTGTCTTTCCTTATGTTTTTCTTTGTCTTTTCTTTAATCTATCCTCTTCTCTTTCCTTATATATTTCTTCGTTTTCCCTTTTCTATATGTTCTGTTCTTTCCTTATTTATTTCTTTGTTTTTCCTTTAATATATCGTCTTTGATTGGTTAAAACTATATCTATTCATGATTACTGGAGAAGATGTATAGTTGTATATGATTGGCTCAAACTATACATCTATTCCAGACTGCAGGAGTAGATGTACAGTTGTATAGTTTCCTGTGATCTGATTGGCTAAAATTATACATCTATTCCAGACTGCAGGAGTAGATGTATAGTTGTATAGTTTCCTATGATCTGATTGGTTAAAACTATATGTCTACTCGTCAGCGGTACGGATGTATAGTTGCACGTAATTATGGCACTTTGGCCCACTTACTATACAACTATGAAACTATACATGCATTACTACTTTACAGTTGCACATTGTATAGTTGCATTGTTTCCTGTGTTCTGATTGGTTAAAATTATACATCTACTCGACAGTTGTATAGTTGTACAGCTGGGCATATTTATGTTGTTTTCCGCTTGTCATAGACATCTATGACCTGTCGACTTTGACCTCTGTGAACAAAAATCTAATCAGTTCGTCTATGGTCATACATGTACTTACTAGGTCCAAGTTTGAAGTTAATGGCTCAAATTGTTCAAGAGAGTGTTAACAAGGCAAAAGCCTGAAATTTCATGGTAAATAACCTCGATGACCTTTGACCTACATTTGCCAAAATCTAATCAGATCGTCTTCCTATGGTGATACATACTACCACCAAGTTTGAAGTTCATATACCTCGAACGGTTCTTGAGTTATTGTGAGAATACTAACACCTGAAATTTCATAAATTGACCTTTGTGACCTTAAACTTTGACCTACGTATCCCAAAATCTGATCAGATTGTCTTCGTATAGTGATACATACTAGCACCAAGTTTGAAGTTCATACCTCGAACGGTTCTTGAGTTATTGTGAGAACAATACTAACACCTGAAATTTCATAAATTGACCTGTGACCTTAATCTTTGACCTACATATCCCAAAATCTGATCAGATCGTCTTCCTATGGTGATACATACTAGCACCAAGTTTGAAGTTCATACCTCAAATGGTTCTTGAGTTATCGCGAGAACAAGAAAGCGCGACGGATGGACAGAAGGACGGACAACCCGAAAACACAATGTCTCTGGCACTACCTTGGGTGGGTGGAGGCTTAAAAATCTTATCATTTTTGTCTTACTAGAGTGAGCAAATACTAGCACCCAGTTTGAAGTTCATACCTCAAATGGTTCTAAAGATGTCCCGTCAATGGGGCTAAAACCTGAAACTTCAGTATTGACCTCTGTTAGCTTTGACCTACGTACCCAAAAATCTAATCAGATCATCTTCCCATGGTCATACATACTAGCACCAAGTTTGAAGCTCATAAATCACATGATTCTTGAGATATCGCATTAACAAGGAAGCAGGACAGACGGACGAAAACATAATGCCTCCGGCACCACCTTTCGTGGGCAGAGGCATAAAAATATTGATACTCTGCTTAAGTACAGGACATAGCAATCAAGATAATAAAACCTAAATTGCTAGCAACAACCCCCTCTCATATTCTCAATCTCTATCTCACAATCAACATATATACCTTTTGTAGATGTAGTAATTCTTGAGTTTAATTGCTGCATTCCCATCTAGCTGTCCTGACGTAAGCTTCCTCTTGTGTTTCTCTACACACTTTGCTATGGAAACAACAGGTAATATCGATAGTCAAACTCCTATAATACAGTTAAAATGGCAGTTTTACCTTTCCACTTTACTTTTCCCAAGTTGATAATTTTCCTCAATATCGATATATTGCCCAAAATGTATAAACCAATAGGCCTATAGGATGATTCTGTATGCCAAAACCAAATCAGTACATTTTAAAATCCTTATACATCTACATACTTGAGCTATGTTTGATAAAAATTGCTTTCATGTTTTCTAAGTTATCTTGGTTAAAAAAAAATATTTTAGGGGAAATTTCCAACACTTCTATGATCCTGTGACCTTTGATCTTGACCTGTGACCTTTGACCTCTTAACTTTGACCTCTTATACCCCTAATCTAAATCATTTCATCTTTACATGCTTCTGCTTAACGAGCCAAGATCCCTCCATGATTATAAATATGTACTAATTAGCTCCAAATTTGGTTAAAATCAGTTTAATAAAAGTGCTCTGAAGTTATTGCGGTAGCAAAAAGTGGGACAGAAAGATGGACAGAGGGACAAAACTACAGACGGTTGGATGAACAGACAACCTGAAAACATAATTCCTTCAACACTATGGTGGCAAAGGAGAGGCATAAAACAACACACACAAGGCAAAATATTGCTGTATGAAATTGGAAATACATGTACAGTGCTTACAATAATCTTTACAATCACAAAATTTAAAAGAAATCAAAGAACTGACTGACATCTCATGACATGTGAGTGAATAGTAGTTCACTAGAGATTATAGGGCCTGGGGCAAACAATGAAGTTGCCCACCCCCCCCCCCCCCCCCCCCCACCTACCCAAACTTATCTACGTTATTGTACGAGCGAGGGAGCAATTTAAAGTGATCAAGTGGTAGATTTCTTGCATTTTCAACCCCCCAAAACGAAATTTCTTACGCATTTTACCCAGGAAAATTCACAATTGAGCACTGCTACCGAGGGTTAGAGATTTGAATGTTAAACACCAGTTGACAAACGGATTTCTATGCACTTCCTTCTCAAATGGGGCACAAAATTAACAAAACCCTTGAGAAATAGTCAAGGAATTTGGCAAAGCAATCCCCTGCCTTCCATAGATGATCAACAGAACATTCATGGATTCTGATTAGAACTTAACTTGTGTATAAAAAACACTTTCACTCGTCAATGGCCCGCGCCCGTTTTCTAGTAATTCAAGCCAGACACAAGGACTAAGTCATGCCAAACAAAGGGAAAACCCAAGACTTTGATCTAACGTCCTCTTTTAAAATTGACTTTAGACCAAGTTTAAACCCATCATTGAGGCTAAATTTTAGTAGAATACAAACCTGGGCCCCGTTTCATAAAACTTATTATCAATACCAACTGCCACATATCTATGACAAATCTGCTCTCCGCCAATCAGATGCAAGTATTTCAGTAGCTTACAACCATTATTGTAACTTGTCATAAATATTGAGTTTTATGAAACGGGGCCCAGATCTACTAAGCACATATGATTTCCATCAGACAGCGTCACCTTCCAAGTAACCTTTTTCTTTCTCAGCCAATCAGATTCAAGGATTTCAGTAGCTTATAACAATTATTGTAACTTGGTATTGATAAGTTTTATGAAACAAGGCTCTGTTCATGTAACACAAATCCCAATTGATTGAATCCATAGTTATCTGTGGGTTTCATCTCCATGAATACAAGATGATGTACACTTTTGGTATCTCTGTAAAGGTGCATAAGACAAAGATGTTTGCTTATGACGATAAATATACAGTGTATTAACTAAACTCTTTGGGACCTCAAAGTTAGGCATTTTCCATACACATTTTCATTTCAACGCTACTATTTATCAAAGATAACTTCAGCAGTCTTCTCCACGGTGTGTTTACGAAACACACTCCACAAAACAAAGATATGCTAGAGCCAAATACAAGACAATCATACTGACTGAAACTGTCAATACATGGTCAGAGTGCCTCTCAGAAAATGAGGATAAATAGGAATTGGTTTAAGCCATCCAAACCTTAATGTGCTGGATGCATATTTAACTTGGACTCACTTTTTTCAACTAAAAAAAAAATACATTCGTTTTATCACCAAATTTTTATGTGAAAAGAGAGAAATTTAAGCTTTTTAGCAGTGCTTTACTAAATGCAAATAGCATTGAATTCTAGCTAAAATTCTGAATAGAATTTATTGAATAGTATTTTTCAGGAAATAGAAAAATAAAAACATTGATTATGAATTTGCATCACTACAAATATATAGGCCTACATATAACTTTATCTTTTATTCTTTAATCAAATGCATATTTAAGAGACTTTTATAAAATATCATATGGTCAGGAATGAAGCAAGAAAAGGGATTGTGCAGACAACAGTAACATATCAGAAAAATATCATTTCTGTTAAGCCAACAATTTTCTGTGTAAAATTGCAGTGTAAATTCTCAAGCACAAGAAAACAAGAAACTTTCTTGAAATTTTTTTTTTTTTTTTTTCATTTTTGAAAAAATGTTTGATACTGTAGAATCTGAGAATGGTGCTGAAAAGAGGCACATTGAAGCTTTCCGTCTGAAGCTGGAGTGCAAAACGAAAAGCCTTAGTATGCCCTTTTTCAATACCATTCTCTGATTCTAAACTTTTATTTCATTTTGCATAACAATTTACAATACAGGCATTTTGAGAAGAAAGTTGAGAAACACTACTTCCAAAAGATGTAAACATCTTGAAGTAAATGTTCATACAAACTTGTCTATCAGTGTCTAGATAAATAAAGCATTCCGAATTGGGGTTAGGGTCAAATGCTGTAGTATATTCTTCTTCAATCAGTTTGAGATACATATAGATATAATAAACACAATTCAACCCCTTTCATAAATTTTGATTCTCAATGATTTGAATTATTTAGCAAATTAAATCTCCAAGTTGTACATTCTAAGGTTCCCCGTCATATGGTCACCCTTAATCTGTAGCGCCTTCTTACCAAGAACTGTAAAACAGGACAGTCAACATGTTCTCCTCTGTAAATGGCCTGCAATATAAAGAAAAATTACATATTTTTAAAGGAATCATAACTATCCATGTGAAAATCACTGGAAATTAAAACATGTTAGACAAACCCAAATTTTTGGAGACATTGTAAATTTGTCTTTGTCACTCTCTGACAACAGACTATTTAAAGCTTTTTATAGTGGGGTAATTCCAACGTGACAGACAGGACATCCAACCCTCACTTTTTCATCATTTTACCTATTTTGTATTTTATTTAAAAATGATGCTTTTGTTGATGTACATTGTGATCAATAGTATTTGATCAAAAAAATGGGGAAAAGTTTTTTTTTCAAGCTCCTCCCACAATACTGTAACTTGCTGTGATATTGTCCATACAGTGGCACAGGTATAATCGGGTGAATGCCCCCTTCATTCCCTATATGTATGGCAAAAAAGAAAAAGAAAAATACATCAAGAAGAACAAGATGAATGCAACTGCGTCTCCTATATGCCTCCGCCTAAATTCAGTTGATGGCTCAAACTGTTCTTGAAATCTTGTGATAACCAGAATAAAAAGCCTCTAATTACATGTTAATTGACCTCTTTGACATTTGACCTCACACCTTCTAACCCAAAAGTCTGATCACTTTATCTCCTCCTAGTCATGAATACAAAATAGTTGAGATATGGTGATAACAAAGGTAAAAAAACATTAATTTCACATACACCTGTATAATGACCTCTATGACCTGTCACCTTTGACCTACGTGAACAAAAATCTAATCAGTTTGTCTCATTATGGTGATGCATACTACCGTAGTTCAAAGTTTGAAGTTCATGGATCAAATGGTTCTTGAGATATCACGTTAAGGCTAAAACCTGCAATTTCAGAAATGACCTCTATGACCTTTGACCTTTGACCTACGTATCCCAAAAATCTAACCAGATTGTCTTTCTATGGTGATACATACTAGTACTAAGTTTGAAGTTCATACCTCACATGGTTCTTGAGTTATCGCTAGAACGAGGCTAACACCTGAAATTTCAGAAATTGGCCTGTGTGACCTTGACCTTTGACCTACCTACCCCAAAATCTAATCAGATCCTCTTCCTATGGTGATACATATTAGCACTAAGTTTGAAGTTCATACATCAAATGGTTCTTGAGTTATTGCTAGAATGAGGCCAACACCTGAAATTTCAGAAATTGGCCTCTGTGACCTTGACCTTTGACCTACGTACCCCAAAAATCTAATCATATCCTCTTCCTATGGTGATACATACTAGCATCAAGTTTGAAGTTCATACCTCATGTGGTTCTTGAGTTATCGCTAGAACAAGAAAGCAGGACAGATGGACGGACGGACAACCCGAAAACATAATGCCTCAGGCACCACCTTCAGTGGGTGGAGGCATAAAAAGAAGGAAAGAGAGATAATAAGAGGGGGTAAGCAAAGTGAGAAGAAGATGATAGGAACTGCCCACACACCCTCCCCCTCAACAGAGGTCTTTTTAATTTGTATTTTGTATTCATCCACCTAGTAAGACCAGTTCCCCCCGTCCCCCCTCCCCCCCCCCCCCCCCCCCCCCCCCCCCCCCCATATGATCTCAGTACTTTTATACAAAATAACAAAATATTAAAAGGTACAGGTAGGAATGAATTGTCTTACCTATTAAAAATAAAAGAACACAAGGAGAAACAAATAGTTGGTGATGATGCTGGTGCCAAAAAGTAGAGTGGCACATGGGCACCACAATAGTGAGCTTTCGAAATAGGACAGTAGCTCGGAGCACAATGCAAGTCCGCTCGAAAGCTCCTTCTGCGCATGCAGGAACGCCACCGTACTCCGTTCTCCTGGTTTTAGGACAGTATTCAGGCAAAATGGCGTCCGATCTGTGAACAGTACGTAGCGTTGTATTTTGCGAAAAATGTCTACTACCCACGCACACACAGTGCAGTGCACCACATATGCCAGCTAAATTTTTACTGCATGCACATAGAGTATAGACATTGAATCTTGTAGTTCTACAGAAATAAAGAAAAGGAAAAACAAAGAAATACATAAGGAGAGAGAAAAGGATAGATAAAAGCAAAAACAAAGAAATACATTAGAAAAGAGAAGAGGATATATAAAAAAGGAATAACAAAGATATACATAAGGGGAGAGAAAAGGATAGTTAAAAGCAAAAACAAAGAAATACATTAGGAAAGAGAAGAGGATATAAAAAAGGAATAACAAAGAAATACATGAGAGAGAAGAGGACAGATTAAAGGAAAAACAAAGAAATACATAAGGAAAGAGAAGAGGAAAGATTAAAGGAAAAACAAAGAAATACATAAGGAAAAATAAGAGGATAAATTACAGGAAAAACAAAGAAATACATGAGGAAAGAGAAGAGGATAGATTGAAGGAAAGACAAAGAAATACATAGGGTAAGAGAAGAGGATAGATTAAAGGAAAGACAAAGAAGTACATAAGGAAAGAAAAAATGATATAAAAATAGGAAAACCAAGAAATACATAGGGAGAGAGAAGAGGATAGATTAGAGGAAAAACAAAGAAATACACGAGGAGAGAGAAGAGGATAGATTACAGGAAAAACAAAGAAATACACGAGGAGAGAGAAGAGGATAGATTAAAGGAAAGACAAAGAAGTACATAAGGAAAGAAAAAAATAACGATATAAAAATAGGAAAACAAAGAAATACATAAAAAAAGAGAAGATCTATCCTCTTCTCTTTCCTTGTTTCTTATTTTCTGTCTTTCCTTTAATCTGTCCTCTTCTCTTTCCCCATGTATTTCTTTGTTTTTCCTCTGATGTATCCTCTCCTCTTTTCATATGTATTTCTTTGTATTTCCTTTAATCTGTCTTCTTCTCTTTCCCTATGTATTTCTTTGTCTTTCCTTTAATCTATCCTCATCTCTTTCCTTTTTTTATTTCTTTGTTTTTCCTTTAAAAGGAAAGAGAAGAGGATATAAAAAAAAAGGAAAAACAAATAAATTTATACATAATGAGAGAGAGGGATAGACTACTGGAAAAACAAAGAAATAAATAAGGAAAAATATGCGAGCACAGGCAGGGTATTCATATTTGGCACGCCATCTCTCCGTTTCCGTTTCCGTTTAGGCGTCTCCGTCCTAGCACCGTGTAGCGAAACGTTTACTGGGACAGGACGGGAAGTTGTGCGCGACGTCCAGCACAAACTCTTATCGCTCCCGTCGCGTGACCTCCCGTCCCATTTCGAAAGCTCACTTGTCACTTATTTACATGTAGTCCCTCCTCACATGGTTTCCTGAACTCTTCCATTCTTTGGGTGGGGTTTGTAGATCCTCTAAGCTGGGAAGGGGCAAAGGCTTATTATGTCTTTTTTATTATTCTTTTGCAAGGATCACATAATACTGTTGCCAATTTGAAGAACAACATGTGATCAATTTAGCCCATAAATAATTCCAATCATGAAAGGGAAAAATGGAAAATTGGAAATGTGTGGAAGCATCACTAAAGAGAAATTCACATTGTCAATTCTGCATAAGCTACATGTACATTGTAGCATTCATGCTAGAAAATTAAAAAACAAGGTACGTCCAAAAACGGATTACAATCATAGTTTCAGAGTTAAATAGCTTTTAAAATTGTGAATCGATCAGTATATAGTTTAAGAATTTGAAACAAAAGAGAAGGAAGAAGATGATGATGAAGAAGAAAAGGAGAAGAAAAAGGAGAAGAAAAAGGAGAAGAAAAAGAAGAAGAAAAAGAGAAGGGAAGAAGAAGACTATATAAAGGCTGAAAATAATTAAACGAAGAAAAATACATGTAGAAGTAGAAAAAGAGGGGGAATTAAAGAAGAAGAAGAAAAAAGGCGAGAAAAAAAGGAGAGAAAAAAAAAGAAAAAAGAAAGAAGAAGAAAAAAAGAAAAAAAGAAGAGGAAGAAGAAAAAGAAGTAGACAACCAAAACAGAAAGAAAAGGTGAAGAATAGACTAGAGTGACCAGACAGAGCCTGGATGTGATATTGATGCCAATCTATCTCCACAAGTTCCTTCATTCTGATTGTGTAGATTATCATTCAATACCAATTTGCCAAGTTAAAGGAGAATGAAACCCTGGGGATAAATCATTTTTAATGAAAAGAGACGATAGAGAGAAGCAACTTTAAAAAAGTTCCATCAAAATTGGTTAAGAAATGAGAAAGTTATGAAAGTTTGAAAAGTCTCAATTTATTTTCTATGGCGATCCTCAAATTGGCAATGTTGCTTCAAAATGACTGGTTTAGTAGGACAACTCTCCATATGTTTTGTACACAAAATTTCATATATTTTCCCTATAATCTCTCAAGGTACAGCTTGTCTCCTTAGCTCAAGATATATCATGGAGAAATGTATTTGACACAACATTATGTAGAGTTCACAAAAAGACAAGCATCATTTTTAGAGATAATGGAGAAAATATGAAATTTTGTGTAGAAAACACATGGAGAGTTGTCCTACTCTGTCACTTTTAAGCAACATTGCCAATTTGAGGATCGCCATAGAAAGTAAAGTGAGACTTCAAACTTTCATAACTTTCTCATTTCTTAACCGATTTTGATGAAACTTTTTTTTTAATTACTTCTCTCTATCCTCTCTTTTTATTAAAATGGATTTTTCCCCAGGGTTTCATTCCCCTTTAAAGGATGATTGGTCAAGGACGGGTCAAAAAGTTGTCACAAATATAAAAAAAAAAATTTAAAAAATCACCTTCTGGATCGGAGTATGTCTGGTTAAGAAATTAAGCAGTTTAAACAAATGTGAATAAAAATTATGAAGCTGCATGCCCATGCCCATGGGCATGGCCATGTGAGACATATGAAAATACCAAATCAAAAACAAAAAAAAAGCTATAAAAAATAAAGATACTGCTAACACTAACTTACATGTAGATCTAGGCCTACATGTATAGAGCTACCTAGACGTCGTGTGTCCGGACAGGTTGGTTATGCGGACAGGTCATTTTTAAGCAGTAGGCTACTAAATCGAACAACTTTTCATGCAAATTTTCCCATATCTTTCACAGCATAGGTTGAAAATTATGTGAATTGCAAATATTCATGGAGTTTAATGTTACTTGATGCATACATGTATTTTTCGTAAAATCCGACAGAATTGACAGATTTTTTTTTTTTTTTCCGGACACACAACCCCCATCATACGGTACATGTAGATTTATATTTGTAGGTTGATCTACTCAGTAAATGTTAGATCTTAACTCGACTAGCTAACTCAGGTCTCAGCGGACTGTTACTAATACTACTAGTACTACTAACTTAGTCTTAGACTCTATTTATGGTAGATATCTAGGCCTAGCAGATCTAGATTTGGAGGCCTAGATCTACTAACAAGTTCTAACATTACTCACATTAGATCTAACTCTAATAGTCTGCTGCCAAGGAGATCTAACGTTGGGTCTAGATCTAAGTGTTAGAGCTAGAGCTAGGTCGATCTAGTATAAGTATAACTAGTCGCCGGCACGGAGATGGACTCTCTGCTAGGCGTTTGTGGCATGCGCCTGTAATCCAGCTAACAGTGGAAGTTATAAACTGATTCAGCAGACCCAGGTTCGAGACTGAGTCACGTCTTTCGGATGGTGACGTTAAAGGTCGGTCCCCAGACGTAAATAATCAGATAATCATATCTGATTGATACACGTCTGTAAAAAACCTAAATACACACACACACACGGAGATGGACTCGAGGATGCGGACCCGGAGATGAGGTCTGCATAGAGATATGATCTATATGTGCAAAGATAAAGTCCCTAGTCCAAGCCTCAGCTCAGCTAAGCCTGAGCCTAGTTAAATTTTAATTAAGCCTTCAGTGTTTTCACCATTCTTTTGACATGAATTCACTCATTCACCTGTAACTGTTAGATACCGGTACCGTATTATAAATATCTTGAAAAGTTGAAGAGAAAAATCTATCACTACGTACCGCAAGTGCTCCTTTGGAAAGCAAATTCTCCATGGTTTACATGCACCTGTACCTAGTACCTGGGCCGGGGGTTTCCACTCGTTGCTAATTATCTAATATCTGCATCACATATTGTGCGAGTGGTTGGCGGCGCGGCGCCCATATGGCCGGCCCATGCTCCAGCCCAGGCCTCAGGCCCCAGCTAGCTACAGTGACAGGTGGTTGCGTCGTTCGATCAAGTGACGACGTGCAGTGATTTTGTCTGGAGAGATCCGGATAGAGGATAGTGTACTTGTATCGAAGACAGTGTGACCAGGGAGGTGGAAGAGAGAGACCTCCCTGGTGTGACCAGCGTTAAACATGGAATTATGCTAGTAGTCTGGGAGCCTGTCCCGAAATAGTCACCCCATTTTACCCATAAGATTTGACCCCGTAAAGTTACTTAAACCAAAAAGGTTATCAGCCTGACCGTATCCGCCGGGTTTAGCCCCCAAAGCCCCCAAAAAGAGACCCCAAAGTCGGGTCGATTTCAACCCATCTCTCCCACCCACCAAACTTTGTCAGTAGGAAATAGTATGACTGGACATTACAAAACACAAAAAAAAAGACAAAAATTTCTGTCGGGATGGGTGTCAGATGGCCCCTAAAAATTGGGGTAAATTTTTCCCCTTGAAGTTCAGGGACCAAATTTTGTCAGAAGGAAGAGCTATATGGATGTGCATTCCAAAAATATAAAAACTGACAAAATTGTGAATTGGGAAGGGGGTGTCAAACCCCCTGAAATGAAAACCCCAAAGTGCCCTTTGACATTAACGCTTTGCCCCCCAAAATGCTCATACTTTTGTGATTGATGACAATGTAAAGTACCATTTACTTTTTACATTTCATTTTCTTAACAATGCTGCCTGGTACAGCATATAAGGATGGATGCCATCAAGGAATCCTTTAAAACCTTAATAATTTTGTTTTATGTGAAAACAAAAACAAAAAAAACTATTGTCATAGAGCACATAGTTTGGTCACAGTAGCCCTTTGTTTTAAGGTTTTTTGTTTTTTGCTTTTCTTTTGGACGCACTGTATATCTCTCAGTAACATACTCCTGCAGCAATTATTTGGGAAGTTGGAAATACAAAACTAAATACATAGATATAAAAAAATGTCACAAATTTCTATCAATAGTGGTGTTAACAATCTTCCAGAATCATTGGTAATCAAGGGACTCTTGACAGTTTCACTTAATTTATCTCCTGGAAAGAGTGGTGAGATACTTTTTTGTGAAGAGTTCACTTTCTATGTAAATTGTATTTTGTTGTTAGCTTTTTTTCGGGGGGGGGGGGTGATGGTTTCACCACTGTTTCATCATCTATTATTAAGGACAAGGTATGGCACTTTATCACTAGACAATCTTTCATTGCATTACTATGGGACATAGATGTGTATGATTATGCCCTCAGGAAATTTTAAGTAAACAACAACAACAAAATTCATGTTGTATGCTCTGAAATTGCCATGAAACGCCTTGAGATTGCCAATAATTGTGACATTTTGACTTTTGTCAAAATTTGACTTGTCACTGTTATGATTTTCTGAAGATGCAATAAAAATGAAGATCAAAACAAGATTTTGGTACATTGTTTTCTTTGAAATTGAATCAAATCTTTAAAGCGCATTGTGTAGGTTACTTTGATATTAAATGCATAAAATTGGTTGCATGTACTAGGTATTTAAAAAAAAGGGTCAACACTTTTGATCATTAATAACTCAAGTTATGACAGAATGAGAATTTCACATTGTTCAGTTAAAGGAGAATGAAACCCTGGGGAAATATCCATTTTAATGAAAAGAGAGGATAGAGAGAAGCAATTTAAAACAGATTCCATCAAAATCGGTTATACGAAATGAAAAAGTTTTGAAAGTTTGAAAAGTCTCAATTTACTTTTACTTGAGACTTTTTAAACTTTCATAACTTTCTCATTTCTTAACCGATTTTAATGGAACTTTTAAAAAATTGCTTCTCTCTATCCTCTCTTTTCATTCAAATTGATTTTTCCCCATGGTTTCATTCTCCTTTAAAGGATATAAAAATTTATCTGCAGGGATAAGTTGTGTGAAATTTCTGTAATTAATGCTCTTAAATTGATGCTCTGAATATTTAATTAGATTTTCAGGTTTTTGAAAAATGAAGGCCACAGAATCTGTGTGTATCAGTAATAAAATTCAGAAAACAATGATACCATTGTGCATGGCACCTGTCATTTCTGCCAACTTTTACTATTCAATGTCATTAATGATTCATGACTCTGGGTTATAAGAGCAGCTCTGGAATTTCAGGTGCAAAGCACAATGACAATTGTTGTGCTCTGAATAACTACTGATACACACAGATTTTGTGGCCTTGATTGTTATCTTCAAGTGGAAATACAGGGTGCAGTGCCCCCA
This sequence comes from Heliocidaris tuberculata, assembly GCA_025618425.1. Classification (NCBI taxonomy): domain Eukaryota; kingdom Metazoa; phylum Echinodermata; class Echinoidea; order Camarodonta; family Echinometridae; genus Heliocidaris; species Heliocidaris tuberculata. The sequence goes on from CM046840.1 coordinate 41,898,846, forward strand.
CCCCCTCCATTTTTTTCAAATACCCCAAAAGTGTCCCTTTTTATTTCTGAAATTTACTGCTTTCTGATAACTGCCCCTTTTTACTACAAAAGTGCCCCTTTCCCTTTTCTAGAAAGTGTCATTTCCTCTTCTGATAAGTGCCCCTTTTGAAAGACTTGTACAATTTGCTCCTTTCAAGTCTGCCCCTTTGTCTCTCTATTAAATTCCCTTTTATCTTGCAGATAAGTGCCCCTTTTGCTCTGTAATGAGTGCCCTTTCCCCAACTGATATGAGAGTACCTTTTTCAGATCTGTCACTTTTAACTTCTGATATCAAGTTCCCCCTTTGATAGCCCCTCCCCTTCCTCTTGTAATGAGCACAACCCATTTTACCTACATTTTCCACTTTTTCTTACAAAAAGAGCCATATATATATATATATATATATATATATATATATATATATAGCTTTGAAGAATCGGTGCAGCTTTATATAGTAACAGGTCCCATATTACTACATGTACCAGTAAAATGTAAGGCAGAGGAACTGGAGTCAAGAGGGGTACAATGCCCCTCCCTTCCCACAGCAAAAGATGTCTCATTCCACTCGCTCGAACGTGCCCATCATAATTTAAACAAAGTCTAGTAACAGTTATCAAAATTATCAGAAAGGGGCACTTGTCAGGTACTTGTAAAAGTCAGGACCCTGTGCCCCTAGCCCCCCCCCCCCCCCTGTGTGTATGTGTGTGTATGATTACTGTTTTTACCTATTGTACATCTTTTGAAAAAACAATAATTTTTAAAATGATATTTAAGTGTAAAGAAAATGGGCACGGACATGGAACAACACTGTGTTAGCTGCTTGTCCCCTGTTGAATATACCCCCTCCTTTTTTCTCTCCTCCTCGTTAATTTTCAAGCCCTTTCCCTCTTCTGAATTCATAGAGACGCCTGGTTTCCTTCCTGTGACAGTATTTCACCCCCAGGGGCATTTTCCCCAAATGGTTTGTACATAGTCAATGCGTCAGTTTACCTGCCAAACGCTGTTGGGCACCCTTTCCCTGGCCGTCATATATTTTAGTATCTATATATTTACTTATAATATTATTTCTATATTTGAAAAAATACTTATTATTATTATTATTATTATTATTATTATTATTATTATTTTATTATTTTATTATTTTACTGTTGTTGTTGTTGTTGTTGTTGTTGTTGTTGTTGTTGTTGTTGTTGTTGTTGTTGTTGTTGTTGTTGTTGTTGTTGTTGTTGTTGTTGTTTTTGTTGTTGTTGTTGTTGTTGTTGTTGTTGTTGTTGTTGTTGTTGTTGTTGTTGTTGTTGTTGTTGTTGTTGTTGTTGTTGCTGCTGCTGCTGCTGCTGCTGCTGCTGCTGCTGCTGCTGCTGCTGCTGCTGCTGCTGCTGCTGCTACTGCTACTGCTACTACTACTACTACTACTACTACTACTACTACTACTACTATTATTATTATTATTATTATTATTATTATTATTATTAAACGTATTTATTTATGTCTTCTCCTCACTCCCTCACTTTCTCACTGATCCAACCACTTAATTGTTAGCATTGTGTTTTTATTATTGCAGCAGTATGGTTACAGAACTCCACTGATACGAAATACTATAATACATAATGTAAAATAAAATCAAAGAAAATTGAAAATGCACTGCATGTAGTTTATCCTTTATATGTAAAGATGACAGTTTGACATATCATGTGTACTATGGGTTATAAAGCAGCACCTTCACCTTTTTTCTTAACTATCTTTGAAAATCTTTCTTTCAGATTGCAGATTTTGCATTGTATTATTTGTTTTGGACTGAATGATGTATTTTGTTTACAATGTGTGAAATATAATGTCTCTCTGTACAATTTCTTGTCTGAATATCTGAATAGAGGCAAAAAAGCATTTAAAAAAAAAGTACCCTGTACAAAATCGGGGGAGTGTCCTATCTTAAAGATCTTTGCTTGAATATATCGTATATTTACTAGCGGGTATAGTGGTGGTGGGGTGAGTTTGGGATGTAGCAGTGCATATGGCAGCACTGAGGCTAGGAATTAAGTGTTAATATTTTTTTCCTTTGCTTGTTTTTGAGAACTGGTTAGAATATACTCGTAGGTTCTAATGATCTGTGACTTGCGATTTATTTCCCTTGATTGTTAAATTTTTTAATTCATAATAGTGGTTGATTATAGGGGGGGGGGCAGGAAAATAGGGAGATCGAGACATATGGAGAAACAAATATAATGTGAAAAGGTTTCACCAGGTTAGACACGTCCCATTCCTGCTCCTACCTCCCACATCTTCACTCACAATTTATTCACTTACGAATTCAAGACCAGGCAAGCGTTTCATCAAGCGATTTTTACCGATAACTGTTGTAAGCTACTGAAATCCTTGCATCTGATTGGCTGAGAGCAAAATTGTCAGTAAAAATCACTGACAAGACACTCGATGAAACGCTCCCCAGTAAGTGCCACCAGTCCCCTTTCCCCTCCCCCCGACTTGTCCCATGATAGTACGCCACTGTCCACATAGATATCAGAAATAACTTTACTAGGCATATTTTTGTTTACTTTTTATCACATACCACATGTAACTCTTAAATTCAAGTTAATATTTGAAAATGACTGTCTCTACCTTTATAACTGGGTGTTGACATATAAATGGCCGAGTATACCACATCACAATGTACAATATGTCTCCTTTTGCAGCATTTGAAGAAAAATTAAAGAAACAATTAAAGGAAACCAAAACCCAAGGAGAGAATCAATGTTATTGGAAAGTGAAAATTCAGAGAAGCACTTTACAAAAAGTTTCATTCAAATTGGTTAAAAAATGAGAGAGTTATGGAAATTTGAAAAGTCTTTTCAAATTTTCAGATTTTCCCCATTATCTCTCAGGGTGCTCCTTGTCTCCTCCTGAACTCGACATATGTGGTGTAAAATACATTTTCCCATTATATATGTTGAGCTCAGAAGGAGATTAACTGCACCTTGAAAGATAATGGGGAAAATCTGAAAATCTGTGTACAAAACAAATGGAGAGTTGTTCACAAAATCAGCCATTTTGAAGCAATTTTGCCAATTTGAGGATCCCCATAGAAAGTAAAACGAGACTTTTCAAACTTCCATAACTCTCTCATTTTTTAACCAATTTGAATGAAACTTTTTGTAAAGTGCTTCTCTGAATTTTCACTTTCCAATAACATTGATTCTCTCCTTGGGTTTTGGTTTCCTTTAAATCAATGAAAGTTTGAGGAAAATCTGATAATAAGAAAGTTATGAATTTTGAAGTTGTAATCAATCAAGAACAAATTGGCAACACGGTGACGTATCTTGCGAGCTCCTCTCCCATTTGCCCTGTACTAAAAAAAATCATAAATTTCCTCTTTTCCTAAAAAAAATATTCAATTATAAATGCAACCGAGATACATGTATGATCATTGCACATTTACATAAAACCTTCATCAACAACTAGGAAAATGACAATTTATGAAATTTTCTGTACAGACCAACTTGATGCGAGAGGAGCTCGCAAGATATGTCACTGAGTTGCTAATTTGAGTTTTTGATTGATTACAACTTCAAAAATTCATAAATTTCTCATTCTCATTTTTTGTCAGAGTTTCCTCAAACTTTCACGATCCTGTTTCTCTCATTTTTCGGCTTTAATTCAAAGCAACTAAATACCAGGGTGGACTTCCCCTTTAAAATGAATGTAGAGTCGACCTTGTTTCTATACTACCCACACATATAGTAAACTGTGATATCACTATTACATACATGCATGTGTGATCATGCTAAACATACTAAATAAATAAAATGTATCATAGATGATTTTAACATACAATGATTCTGTTCTGAAAGCACTACATGTATATAACATGTCTTGTTTACATAATGCAACTAGTATATGCAACTGTTATATTGTTAAAAGGTACAGTTTAACATTTTAAATATTTTGTTGTTGTTGAAATGATTTTGAATCATCCAGTGAAACATGTACAGGTTGGAATAAAGCATTTTGCCAACTTTAACCCCTTAAATGTATGTGTGGGTGTATGTTAAGAATGACCAAAATGAGGAAGAACTAAGTAAAAATGTCAATCAATGCAAGAGAAATATCACACTCCTGTTATGCCGCTCATATTGAGACTAATTTAGCAATGCCCATCTGTAAGTTGTAGCATGATGGATTACAAAACTAGGGTAATAGATCCTATAATTATTCACTTAATCTCCATAATTATCTAGTGTTGCACTCTTTTAATAAGGATAACTTACATGTAAGAGAGCACTTATAATACCCCACTTTTCAAATGATCAAGCTAGTATATTTGTTATCAATATCAGTGGCGGATCCAGGCAGGGGCGCCAAGGGCATGAACCCAGTGGTGTAGCCAATATTTTTTACAAGGGGGGCAAAAAATGCCGGGCTGTCACCTTTGGGGAACTGCTTGAAGGGAGATCCGTATTTTTTTCTTCTCGTCAGCCCTCCAAAAGTCGCTCATGAGGGGGGGGGGGGTTATCAGATGTTTCCCTCCATAATTCTCTGACAAGCAAAAAAAAATAAAAAAATAAAAAAATAGGGTTTTTACCAGGTTTGAAACCCAATTAGCTTTTTTTTCTCTTTTAAACTTGTTAGGGAGCAGTCTGCCTCCCCTGCCCCCTTCTTGGGTATGCTAGTTCGTACACCCCCTTTAATTTTTCTGTTTTGTGGTTTTTACCGTGGGAGGGGGATACCCCCTCCCACGCCCTCCACTCCCTCGCCGCTGGCGCCCCCCTATTTCGAATTCCTGGATCCGCCACTGAATATGGTAATCTCATCTGTTTGCTCAAGTTTTCTCAACCTTCACCTCATTTAAGTAGTTCAAAGAAGATGACAATGAAGTGTGAAAGACTGTCTAGAAGTTATCATGAATGGTTGATTATATAATAAAATGTGAAAATTGGCACTACAAATAGGTTTTGGAACCATCAAAATGTTGAGTGACAAAATTGTGTTGACAATGAGGAATAGACCTTCAGACAGGTAATAGGCTATTCAGATAGATGTGTCAACAAACACTTTGCCAATAAACAAAAATAAGCACTAAATATTTTTAGTCTTAAATACAATGTATTTCAAATATGAGAGCATATCAAGAGCAATGCATTGATGTTACATTGCTAATATGTTCTTCTGCATTAGAATAAAAGTTGTTATTCATCGTATCAAACAGCTTAATGACAAACTATTTCCTTTAACTACCAGAACTCAACTTTCTCTTTAAGGGTGATATCAATCATGTAAAATTAACAGCTTAATGGCAAATTGTTCCCTTTACCAGGACTCACCTCTCTTTTTAAAAGTGCTATTCACCAAATAAAACAGGTAAATGACAAATTATTTCCTTTACCAGAACTCAACCCCCTCTTAAAAGGTGCTATTCACTAAGTAAAACAGCTTAATGGCAAATTATTTCCTTTACCAGAACTTAACTCTCTCTTTCTCTCTCTGTACTATTCACCAAAACAGCTTAATGACAAATTGTACATCAGAGCAAACATGGGGGGGGGAGGTTAATTCCTCAAAACATTAAATTAATACACATTAAGATCAAGCTTCAAGCTACTTTTTTTAGTGATGATATACAAAGATACAGTGTTGGTCAAGGTTATTGATTTCATTCCATCTTGTTGGTCTTAAAGGCCAAATCAATAGTAACTTCTCTTCAATTGCATGTAGTTGTAAAAGCTTTCGGAGAAAATAGGGATTCATAATAGTCCATTTATTTTGACAGTCCTGTGTAGCCAGTAATGAATTTAGGAAAGTTCTTATGTTGATTTGTTTGTGATTTGTGATTCCATGTGGTCTAACAATTTCATCTTTGTTGCCAAAAGAGCAACTTTGGACATTTTGCGCAATTTGCATATTGGCCACATGTGCGGGCATTTGGAACAGCGCCAGACAACTTTCACAAAATGTACAAGCTCATCCCCATTGACATACTAATTGCATTGTGCGTGCACTGATAACCCAACACTAATAGTGTTGTTAAAGGAGAATGAAACCCTGGGGAAATATCCATTTTAATGAAAAGAGAGGATAGAGAGAAGCAGTTTTAAAAAAAGTTCCATCAAAATCGGTTACAAAATGAAAAAGTTATTAAAATTTGAAAAGTCTCAATTTACTTTCTATGGTGATCCTCAAATTGGCAATGTTGCTTCAAAATGGCAGGTTTAGTAGTACAACTATCAATATGTTTTGTACACAAAATTTCATATTTTCTCCATTATCTCTAAAGATGCTGCTTGTCTTTTTGTGAACTCAACATATGTTGTTTCAAATACATTTTCTCATGATATATCTTGAGCTAAGGAGACAAGCTGCACCTTGAGAGATAATGGGGGAAAACTCTCCATGTGTACAAAACATATGGAGAGTTGTACTACTAAACCTGTCACTCTGAAGTCTGAAGCAACATTGCCAATTTGAGGATCGCCATAGAAAGTAAATTGAGACTTTTCAAACTTTCATAACTTTCTCATTTCGTAACTGATTTTGATGCAACTTTTTTTAAATTGCTTCTATCCTCTTTTTTCATCAAAATTGATTTTCCCCCAGGGTTTCATTCTCCTTTAATCTTTGTGCAATACAACCTGTGCCATGATATAACCTCCCTTCATTGTATCACATGTTGCATTGCAAAAGATGAACAGCACATTTGGATTCATGCAGATAATACTAAGAGTATATAACCACATCACACCACACATAACCTGTTTGTTGCTTTAAACTGTAGCATGCTAACATCTTGGATTTATCACAAGCTGAAATTGTCCAAAGGACACATGGGATCACAAATCAACAACAACAACAAAAAAACTATAATGGAAAGAACTTTTCAAGATGGATAACTAGTCAAGTCGACTATATCATAAAATTAGAAAATTATTATTAAGGACATAATTTTATTTGGGGACCTTAGGCTTTCACCAACACCGACATTAACTTTACCTTCTACTTTACTAGGCACCTTACCCAGTATTGTGATATAGTCTAGACACTTTCTTCACAAAAAGGTTAGTACTGTACCATTAACTTGAAAACATTCATTTGTACATATACTGTCTATGTACATGTGTATGAGCAAAGAACTATGGGAATTACATGTAGGCTAACACATAAAAGCATATATAGAAATGAAAGTAAGGGAGAGATAAAATGTTTTTTAGTATATTATTTTTAATGATCTTTGTAAACATGCTCCATATAAATTGATTTAATATGATACACATGTATATTCACTTTCACATTCAAGTACACTGAACCGCAAAATGTACATTACAAGTACATGTAAACGTCCTTTTCAAAAGTATTTCTACAGCCAAGTAATCACAAGCATTGCGTACAAGAAGGCGAGGGGAAGGAGCAGGCTGTGCTCTTTGAAAGTTTCATAAAATCTCAGAAAAAATGTTCGAAAATTGTCATTAATGAGTGAAATAAAATCAGTCCCCCCCCCCCCTCCTTTTTCAAACACGCTCCGCGGCCCCTGTATGGGACTGTAGACACATGTGGCATGAATGTTCGCCCAAACATTTCAGATATTTCTTGTCATATTTCTAATATGAGGGTATTTGAAGAGCAGTCCTTTTTAGGGGACATTACTACTATGATGTTCTTCCAAACTGACAAAAAATGAATGAGAAAGCTCACAAATTATTTTTCACCTTTCCCAGAACTCAACCATCCCTTTAAAGGAAACCAAAACCCAAGGAGAGAATCAATGTTATTGGAAAGTGAAAATTCAGAGAAGCACTTTACAAAAAGTTTCATTCAAATTGGTTAAAACATGAGAGAGTTATGGAAGTTTGAAAAGTCTCATTTTACTTTCTATGGGGATCCTCAAATTGGCAAAATTGCTTCAAAATGGCTGATTTTGTGAACAACTCTCCATTTGTTTTGTACACAGATTTTCAGATTTTCCCCATTATCTTTCAAGGTGTAGTTAATCTCCTTCTGAGCTCAACATATATAATGGGAAAATGTATTTTACACCACATATGTCGAGTTCAGGAGGAGACAAGGAGCACCCTGAGCACCCATGGGGAAAATCTGAAAATCTGTGTACAAAACAAATGGAGAGTTGTTCACAAAATCAGCCATTTTGAAGCAATTTTGCCAATTTGAGGATCCCCATAGAAAGTAAAACGAGACTTTTCAAACTTCCATAACTCTCTCATTTTTTAACCAATTTGAATGAAACTTTTTGTAAAGTGCTTCTCTGAATTTTCACTTTCCAATAACATTGATTCTCTCCTTGGGTTTTGGTTTCCTTTAAAGACATCACACATGTGTATGTCAGTACATTTGTGTACTAAATAATACATTATACATGTACATGTACATATATATCTATCTTTTAAAACCTTTTAAAAACTGATTTTTATTGTAAGTGATAAACAAGAAATGGCAGGCATATAGCACTTGTAAAATTATAAAAGTCCTAAGATGTATATCAGCCTACACATGTCCCATAAATGCTTAGCTATAAAAGGGAAGGACAACCCCTCTCACCACCCCCCCCCCCCCTTTAATCTAATACAAGTTATGGACTTTTAGAGGTTTTGTCTACCCATCTATCCTTCAGACTGCAAATGCAAACAGATCCTGTTAGCAAATTTGTCAGCACATTACATGTAGCTTGTGGCTGCTCCTACAGCACCTCCCCCTTAGTAATAAAAACACTGGCTATGCCTACATATGCTATTTATACCAAACCAAACGGGTTGAAACTGCGTAAAGGAAGGGAAACCATTTTTCCGACAGGGCAGCAGCGTACCGTTTGTGTTTTCGGGGAAGTGAGCTTTTCCTGTGTAACTTGAGAGTACTGCTCTATGCAGATAAACAGAGCAACTTGCTTTCAATTTTTACATTACTGAGTACAAATTCTTTAACAGTAAGGGATAATAATTACTATAATACATGTAATGATAATAATTGCATATTTGCATGTAAGTATCAAGCACCTCCTGCATAGGTTTCGCAAAGGCAGCATCTGAAAATAACTGCAGTATTTGATTCCTTGATAATTTTTTGGTGGCCCACCCTAAAACTATCTCTCTCTTTTTTTTCCCCCCCCCCTTGTTTTTGTGGGCGAGGGAAAATACCATATTTTATTGATCTTCTTAATAATAGTTGATTTTTCTGAATTTTTTAATAAACTTATATCTATTTTTATTTTGTATACTTATCCCTTTTCAATCAGGCCAACATTTTGACTTTCATATTAATATAGTACATTCTAGAAATTTTATCAATAATTATTCTTTTATATATATATTGTATTATATTTTTACTCTTTTATCATTGTGAGCACGTACATTTCAGCCTTTTGGCTGCAGCATGTGCATTTTATTTGTATTCTGTGTTTTCTTTTTCGAAATAAACCTTGAATTGAATTGAATTGAATTGAATTGATTGAATTGAATTGACAAATACATTGTAACTCAGTATAAATGTACATACGGTACATGTACAAAAGCCTAATCACAGCAGATTCAGAAATGCTACCTTCTATTAAGTTCACTGTGCCTTACCCCAATACAGTCATGAAGAACACAGAAAGAAAAAAAGTCACAAAATCACTCTGGTCCTGGAAAAAAATGTTAGTCATTTATATCTTTAGTTGCCCAGACCAGGCAGCAAACTGTCCAGACTTTGGAGCATTTGGTCTTCATGCATCTGAGCATCCACTAGTATCTACATGTAGCTCTAACAAAGCAATACAAATCATGAAAATTTTAACAGAATGGATAGCATACATGTACATTAACCCTTGCATGACAGGAATTATTTAAGGGCTAAATTTTTCTTCAAATTGGCAACGGTGATATTTTTCTTTCAGTGCTACATGTTTCTAATAAGGTGTAATGTCTTTGAAAGCAATATACATGGTTAGTAACCTTGTCGAAAGTTGAATAAAATTGGCACTTTTGATTTAAAAAACAATGAACTTGAACCTCCCAATGTGTTGCCAATCTAAGGATTTCAAAGCTTATTCTCCTTTATAAAATTCCTAGCATCAAACGCAATATGGTCATAAAACAAAAATGGACATACTGTGTGCAGAAATGTTTGCTCTTTCTACTCATACATTTGGTATATTTTTAGAGCTCTATATCAAATGTTATTGAACCAAACCACAAAATGTGGTCAATTAATTGTCTCGCAAGGGTTAATAATATCTAACAAACACAACAAAAATAGTCCAAGCTCAAAATTTCGAACAAATATGAGTATAAAGGCCATGTACAGTATAAATGGCAAAATCTAAATCGATAAGGAAATAATGTGCAATCCTACAATGTACATGTACATGTACATACATGTACATGTAGATGTATTCATCTCTAAGTACATTTCTAACAGTCTGTTTACTTGGAATCTACTATGTAAAGATTGGAATAACAAAAGCCTTTCAGTTATCAGGCAGGTTGGAGTTGTGACACATAACATTTTTTCTCTCTTATTTTTTTTTGGGGGGGAGGGGGGCAGAGCTTACTAAACTATGTGATTTAAAGTCAAGGCATTGCAAGTACATATATTTCATGTTTGAATGAATAAAAGTGGTTGAATGTAGCATAATTCTACCCAAAATTGCAATAAAAATCTGATCATAAATCATTAAAATATTTGCCTCTATTATAATTTTTGTTTGGTTTTCTGAATTATATTTTGTAAACAAACTAAACAAACATGTACATGTAGTTGGAGGAAGAATACCAAAACTTCCTACAGATGTAATTTTTGAGAGAAATACATGTATGTCTGTGGTTTTGTGTCTTTGTATCTTGGTACTGTGACCTGGATATTTTGGATGAATATTTCATTATAGCCCCCCCCAAAAAAAAAAAAAAATATCTAAAATTTTTTAAAGCTATTCAAATTAAGTTTCAATGATGCTAGCATGTATGTGTACAGCATACATGTACATATTCATGCTGTACTACACTGCTTCACATACATGTACATTCATACATGTACATGTTCATTACAGGAGGAAAAAATGCCTTCACTATTTAGTACAGGTCAGAACGTGAGTCTGTAATCAACACCATCAACCAAGCATATGTATAGAAATCAAACTATTTTTGTTCCTTGTTTGTTACATTCCAATCATAATGGGGAAAGTGTACACGTATGCACAAGGAAGCAAAATGCTTTTCTTTTCTTGGTTAATATCGTCTTTGTTTATTAATGGTTTATCCACTATCTTTAACTTTCAGTATCAAGCCACATACATGTTGTTTCACTTGTAGGTAAATAAAATGCATGCTACATAATGTAGCACATCAACATTACAAAAGCATAATGTACAAGCAATCTAAATCCTTCACACCTAATAATGTTTGATAGTAAATTTCAATAGCACCTCAATTTTTAACTAGAGCAGATCTGAATGAATATAAAAGCTCTGATAAATAAACACCGAACTCCTCTTTTCTTTATGCTATATACTATAATCACTATAATTCATAAATACTTTTACAGGTTATGCAATCATACTAAGAACAATATATTAGAAACAAATAATGTTGCCTATTGTGAGCAACAGTTAACTGCTGCATATAAGTGCATAAGCAACCAATATGATCATGTATCCATGTATTCTTCCCTCTTCATGTTTCACGTTCTTCAATATTGGACACTTAAAAATAGTTCCAATTCATGAATTTGCTTGTACAGTCAAACCTGCTTTAGCAACTACCTGTATAGAAAAACCACCCGTCAACAAAGACCATAATTTTCATTTCCCTTGAAAAGTGTTTTTCATTGAAACATGTATTAAAGGAACCTGTACATAAAGACCGCTTTTGTCGTCTCCCTTGAGTGGTCTTTATAGACAGGTTTCACTGTGCCAGGACCCGACAATGTTCTCTGGTGGTTCATTCTCAGAGCAACACTGTTCAGATGTGTACTTTTATGCTCTGGGCCCAATAGAAAGGTCTGGACTCTACAGTGAAATCCTGGGGTCTGTGAGAACTAGACACCTGTTTGTATCAAGACCTGGTTCTTACACATGTCAGAACTGATTGCGAAAGCAAAACATAACTTCAGTGAATTAGCGCATTACCTAAATTTATAATTGGAAAGCGAAATTAGTCATAGTATTTTTGTTTCATCTTCATTCATAATAAAATGGGCAGCTTTCTGTTTGTGTCAAACAGTAATATTATTAGACAACCTCTTCCAATAGCATATAATGTACAATTTGAAAAATATTACTGAATATATTCCGAAAAATAATAAAAGCATATGATATGATCTCTCTCTCTCTCTCTCTCTTATTTTCTTTCATTTTAGGCGAATGCTATGTCATACATGTAAGAGTTTTTTTTGTCCACTTCACATACTATTAACTTAACAAAAGCTAACTATTATTTGTCAAGAAGTTTGAAAAAAAAAAGGTGATCCTACCCATGCTCTGGCAAAACTTGCTCTGGGGATTATGGTTCTTTGCCAAAAATATGCATGTAGTGTTAGGATTGCAATTGAGTTTCCGGCTAGTTTTAGGCCTTGGGTAAGGTATAGTGGTAGTTCCATGGAGAACTTGAGAATGGGACTAGTGAAGGAAATGTACCATGGAGCAATTATGTCAGAGCATGTGTCATACAATCTGCAAAAAGACTTATTTGATGGACTTTGTCCACGAGTAAGAATACAGTAAACATACACAAGTATAAAGTTGGAAATTTTAAATTTCCAGGCTAACTACTGTACATGTAGAGGTACATGTACATGTACATTAAAAGTGAAACAAGTTCAAGATGATCCTGATGTTTTCCTCTGACGAAACATATTCATCTTCCTAACAATGAGCATTCCAAACTCTTCATGCATGTCCGAGAAAGTTCTGACATTTTCATTGTGAACATGGAAGACAGATTGTCCAGCCTGTGCCGACTTCCCGCCCTGTGCAGCGTTGCCTCCTTTGCCAAAGACACTCTTCCTCATGAGCCTGGGACTAGTATCGCTAGACCCAGAAATATGTGGCATGTTGAGATTTTCATAGAATACGGACATGACCCGGCGACCTGTTGAGGCTAACCTGGACACATGCTGACCATCGGTTTGGTCATTCTTGTTTGAGTTGTTTGCAGAATCTGATGGCTTACCATCATCTTCCTCACTATCACTGCTATTTTGCTCAACAACAAACTGGGGTAAGGTCTTGGCAGCCCCATTTGGTTGCTCTCCAGGACCTTTGCTTGAGGTGACAAGAGGGTCCCAAATGTCATAAGAAGGATTACTGTAATTGTTGAATGGCAGTGAATTTCTCTGGTAGGGACTCTGCCTGGGAGCCCCTCTGTGCGCAAGTGATTCTGTCTTGCCCCGCTCGTAGGTGCCCATGTTTTGCTTGGGAGGTAGTTCCATGACGTGTTCAGGTATTGAAGGGATAGGAGTGGGCACAGACCCGCCTGTCGCACCATCTGCATCAGGGACCTCACAACTCTGAATGACCGACGTCCTAATGACCATTGCTGGAGAGTTCTCGCTATTTCCGTGCGACAGATCATCCAGTTGCTTCTGGAGCTCGTCGACCATGGCTTTGATGTAGTCATAGCTGGAGCACGACAACGCCTTCATCCAGGACTCCATCTCCTCCTGGCTGGTGGCTGCCATGACGTAGGTCCGCGAGTCTTTCACCGAGAAGGAAATCTGAAAGCAGTAAAGGCAGTCCTCTAGATCTGCAAGTTCCACTCGGCATCCTTCCAGAATAATGACCCCCTGAGGTTCCTTGTCTCCTTCCTTGTCATAGTAAAACAGCAGGTTGCCCTTCAACACAAACCACCGCTTTTGAAAGTTGCGGTGATTCTCTGCTTTTTTAAGTAAATATCCAGTCTTATCCACCGGTGAATTGCATGACGCAAAGTAGGACACATTCTTCTCATTGAATTTCATCTTGGGATCTCTCAGGACAGTTTCATACAAATCCTCGTAAGTTAAAAAGCACTGCGATTTCTATGCAAATGGTGTGTCTATAGCATTTCTCTCACCCTTATTCTAGTCCAGCATTATCCGCAATGTGCATATCCCTTCATCAAACCCAACCTCAAGGATAAATAACTTAATCTCACTGACCTTTTGGAATCCCCTCAGAGAAGTGTTCCTTTGCACTTGTTTTCTGTTGTTCACAATAATGACATCACACCACACACAACCTGTTGTCTGCCTTAAACTGTAGCACCCTAGCAGCCTGTACGTACATCAAACTGGCAACGAGCCCATTCAAGAGGAAATGGCCGTTATCGTCTGCAGATATTAGGAAACAAGCGATTTTGCATATCAGGGCCAAGATTCCTGTCTCTCCAGCAAGGAAGGTCTCCCGTCGCTGACAGGAAGTGTCCGATCATCAAGTATCCTCTAAAATTAGAGCCATCATATGTCACATCAGGAAGCTCTGAAAAAAAAAGAAGTAAAAATGAAAAGGAAAGGAAATATACAAAAATAGCAGTTAACTATCACTTTCATAAGATTGAATCTTTTTAAATGTCATTTTACATGTATGTATTGTATTAAATATATGTCTTAAGTTAAAGATTACCTTGACCAATTTACCCTGGCTGGCTATACAGCAGCAAAAAAATTATATAGAAGTGGTTAGTGATTTAATAGCTATTATGTAAAGCTCTAAAAGACCACTCGAAAACCAGTAAACCGCACACACACAAACACACTAACACAAAAAAGCTCTGGTAAAAAAAATAAATAAATAAATTGTATGCCATAAAGGGATCACACTTTGAATCCAAAATGACCACCATGAACAAAAAACAAAAAAAACAAACAAAAAAATGAAAAGATCATTACTGGTAATTTTTTTAACATTTTCATAAAAATGATTAAGAGAATGTAAATGTCATCTACAGATCACATACTTGTACATGTGTAGACTTGATAAAGAGAAAGGCAATTTAAAGAGGAGAGCTTTTGCAAATCCAGTGCTCTTTTCTGATACCAACTTGTAGCATAAAAGTTCTTATTCACACAAAATGTTTCAAATTTATATAAAACATAATGCAAAAAATTTGTGAATTAATCATACAACCAACACTTTGCACAGTGTACTGATTTAAAAGTATACCTGACTTGCCAGTCGCGCGCCAGATTCAAACCAAATGCGGGAAATGCGATCTAGTGCTTGTATTGAAATCATGTTTCTGCAATGGTCTACTGCGCATGCGTCTTGTCAGCTCGCGGTGTTCGGGGAGAAAATTACCTCGAGAGCGCCTTAACAGGAGGGTTGTCGCGACAATGTCGCAGTAATTACGGAAAGTTACCCTAGGCAGGCTAGGGTAGAATTTATGGAAAAGTTGTCGCGACAATGTCCGGACAACACCCCGCGTGGAGCGTCTCAACGGGCAGGGTAACGAAAAATGGATAATGGATAATTTTGTCAGTTTTATATTTTTGGAATGGCAGTGTATACAGCCACACGTAGCAAGTGCATAGCACGAGCGATGTGTATATTTATGCAACGGTACATGTTGCAATACTTCATCACGAAGGTTTTGTCTCTTGAAATTCATTGACATAGAAAAATATACAAACAAAAAATTTTTACTTCATTGTCATTTGATGACAATGAAGTAAAAATATTGTTTGAAAACCTTCATGATGAAGTTTTGCAACATGTACTGTTGCATTAATACATGTATACACATCGCTAATGCTATGCACTTGCTAATTATGTGCCGGCGTGCTGCGCGGAGTCTAACTGTCGCAGAGACTTTCAGACGCGTGTGGCTGTATCCGGGTGGTGGATACAGCCACATGCGTGTGGCCGTATGGTAGAGACACACGCATAGCCATAGCCTGGAAGGCTCTATGAAGAGTAAAAGAGCCTGGTATTTTAATCTCGCTCTGCAATAGAGCAGCCATTTTAGAGTCTAAAGAACCTCCTGAAAATCACCTTTACCGTGAGCCAGCTTCTCTCATCTCCTCTTCAGCATAGCTTTACAATATTAAAACCCCATTTTTTACCCTAGAATTGAAAAATATCGAATAATAATATATAATAATTTTAATGGTTACCGGTAGTCCGAACGACGCCTCGAAAAAGCCTTCACAGCTTTGCTGCGCTCGTAGACCCGGAAGTGTCCCGTAATGTCATTGACCTACAGTCACACAATTTTCAGATCCACCATACGTTAGACAAGACTGCTACGAGCGCAAGACGCGCCCAGTCAGAATGCGTGTGAGGCCCTATGGCGAGGCCCTCGCGCTCATAGCAGTCTTGTCTAACGTATGGTGGATCTGAAAATTGCGGGAGTGACTGTAGGTCGATGACATTACGGGACACTTCTGGGTCTACGAGCGCAGCGAAGCTGCAAAGGCTTTTTCGGGGCGTCGTTCGGACTACCGGTAACCATTAAAATTAATATTTCACATTTTGTTTTCGATATTCTTTAATTCTAGGGTAAAAAAATAGGTTTTAATATTCTAAAGCTATGGTGAAGAGGAGATGAGAGAAGCTGGCTCAAGGTAAAGGTGATTTTTCAAGAGGTTCTTTAGACTCTAAAATGGCTGCTCTATTGCAGAGCGAGATTAAAAAACCAGGCTCTATGAAGAGTAGCGTCAGCTTTTTTTTTTTTACTCTTCATAGAGCCTTCCAGGCTACACACGCATGACACGTGTGTGGCTGTATACACTGCCTTTTGGAATAGCTCTTCCTTCTGACAAAATTTGGTCTCTAATCCATATAGGTTTCATGGGGAAAAATTTACCACAATTTTTAGGGTACAGGCCTATACTACAGTATGAGTATGGTGGTGAATCCAGTGTCTGAACACTTTTCAGAAAGGCAGTGTATACAGCCACACGCGTGTGGCCGTAAGGTAGAGACACACGCGTGTGGCTGTATACACTCACCGGGCCTGAGGATACAGCCACACGCGTCTCTACTTAGACTCTACGCAGCGGCGCAGCACGTAGCAAGTGCATAGCACGAGCGATGTGTACCGTATATTTATGCAACGGTACATGTTGCAAAACTTCATCATGAAGGTTTTATCTCTTGAAATTCACTGACATACTGTACAAACAATATTTTTACTTCTTCTTCTTCTTTATATCTTCAAAGGGCTATGCAGCCTATCACGAAGATGAAACTTAACTTGTGTGCACGTTATGAGGAGGAGTGTAGGGTATTTTCAAAGTGATTTGTTAAGAGTCTCTGAAAACTTTCAAGTGAGACTGCATTCACCACAGAACTTGGAAGAGAATTCCACTCAGGAACAGATCGTTGAACAAAGACAAACTTATCGATGTTACCTCTGGAACGATATGTTTGGAAGCACATATTGTGCTTTTTCCTTGTTATGGATGTGTTTGGTGTGAAGAATTTGTCATGGGGTATTGCAACAAGGCCATTCACGATCCTGTACACCATGGACAGTTTGCTAACAGTCCGTCTTGTAGACAAGTTGGGCCATTTTAGATTGTTGATCATATTGGACACGCTGCTTGTTCTTCTGTAGTCAGCAGTGACATAACGAGCCGCTTGTCTTTGAATCCTTTCCAGTTTCTGGATTTCTGAGATGGTATAAGGATCCCAAACGCTGCAGCAGTATTCCAGGTGGGGACATATGAGGGACTTGTAGGCTGCCACTCTGAATGATTGTGGCAGGAACCTTGTGTTACGCCGGACGAAGCCAAGCTGTTGGGTGGCTTTCTTGCAGATTGCAGAGATATGAGATGACCACTTGAAATCATCAGCTAGGGTAACTCCGAGATATTTTCCACTTTTACAGGATTGAAGAACAGAGTTACATATGTGATAACTGGAGTTGAGTGAAGATCGCGAGGGCAGAATCTCAGAACATGGCACTTGCCAGGATTGAAAGACATCAACCAAGTTTTTTCCCACTGCTGGAGTGCATCAAGATCTTTCTGTAACATCTCAGCATCAGAACTGCAATTGATTTCATGATACTGCATACAATCGTCAGCGAAAAGCCTGGTTGTAGATGAAACTTGCTCGGGAAGGTCTTTAATGTAGAGAAGGAAGAGCGTGGGACCCAAGACGGTTCCCTGGGGAACTCCTGATGTGACAGTACTCGTCTTGGACATTGCGCCCTCAATAACTACCGACTTAACAGTTGGTTAAAAAGCTCTGTATCCACTTCAGTTTGGTGTCTTGAATACCATAATGCCTTAGCTTTAGGATGAGACATTTATGCGGAACCTTGTCGAAGGCTTTGGAGAAATCAAGCATAATCATGTCGACTTGCTTCTTGCTCCTGTACGAGTCAGCAAGGTCCTGAGATGTTAATAACAGTTGTGTCTCACAGGAGTGTTTCCTTCTAAAACCATGTTGAAAGGGAGACAGAATGGAGTAAGCATCAAGATGCTTCATAACTGATGACAACACAATATGCTCCAAAGTTTTGGAGGCTATGCTGGTCAGAGAGATAGGATGATAGTTTTCCGGTAGCGTCTTGTCACCTTTCTTGAAGACCGGAGCAATGAGTGCCCTCTTCCAGTCCTTAGGAAGGACACCGGACTTTAATGACTGGTTGTATATGTGGGTGAGGATAGGACTAACTTTTGAAGCTGTCTCTTTTAGGAGGATGGCCGGGATGTCATCAGGACCAGTTGCTTTAGTGGGGTCTAAACCCCTCAGAAGCTTCTCAACACCGTTGACCTGGACTGTTATATCCTCCATAGATGGGTATTTGGATGGTAAGATGTTAGGAAGAGGGATGTTACCTGGTTCAGTAGTAAAGACTGATTCAAAATGGTGACCTAGGATATCAGCCTTATCTTGGCTAGAGGATTTAAGACATCCTTTGGAGAGAAGTTGCTGAATCCCTGTGGAGTCTTGTCTGAGCCTTTTTACATAATGATAAAAGGCTTTGGGTTTTCCTCTTAAGCTAGGACCAATGACATCATTCAAATACTCCCATCTAGCAGAACGAAGAGATTTCTGAACTTGGGATCGAAGCTTCCTGAAAAGATTCCAATCCTCCTGAGACTGCGTCTTCATGGCTCGGTTGTACACACGATGCTTCTGTCTGATTTTACACTTGATATCCCTAGTAATATAGGGTATATTGTACCTAGTGCTGCTCATTTTGCTAGGTACGTACTTTTCCTTCAGGTATAACAATTTGCGTTTTAAGGCATCCCAGTTCTGGTTAACACCCAGTGAATCAGGATTGTTGTTAAAATATTCACTGGAAAACAACTGAAGCTCAGATCTGATCTTGTCAAAGTCAGCTTTCGTGTAATTGTAGACTCTGTGAGCAGGAGTTTTCTGGTGTCTAACAGAACTGCTGAGGTCAACCTGGATGATGGAGTCGTGATCGCTTATCCCCGGGATAGGCTTGACAGAATCAACCAAAGTAGGATTACTGGTGAATAGAAGATCCAGCATATTCAGTTGTCTTGTTGGCAAATCAACTACTTGTTGGAAGTTATGAACACTAGCAATGTCAAGAAGAAGGTTACATGACTGAGTACTGCTTTTGTAGATTCTTGCAGAGCTAGGCTTGACTGACTCAGTCTCCCAATCAATGTCCGGCATGTTAAAATCACCAGCAAGAACCTTGTATGCATCTGGAGGAAGTTTACTCAAGGAAACCTCCGGCCCAGGAAGACCATGAGGATCGTTGTAATGAGGGTTGTAAAATGCTCCCAATACAAATCTCTGCGGCCAGAAAGTCTAAGCTTAGCCCACAGAACTTCGCAGTCTGCGTCGAACTCAGGGAGAGAGATCGCTAATAGGGTTTTCCTTACCGCAATAAGGACACCTCCATGACCATCTTTGCGGTCTTTCCGCCATATATCATATAGATCGACATGGGATGGAAAGAGTTCAGAGTTACTGATGGAATCGTTTCCCCATGTTTCAGTTCCAAATATTATATCCAAATGAACAGAATGTATAAATTCAGACAGGGATTCAATTTTACTCTTGAGACCCTGGAAATTAATGACTACAGCCCTGAGCTTGCGATTGCGAGAATGCATGGACTTTGTGTTGTTGGATGGAGGATGCTTAGACTTGTCTCCACTTGCACTTGCACTTCATTTGTCATCAGATAACAATGAAGTAAAAACATTGTATATTTTTCTATGTCAGTGAATTTCAAGAGATAAAACCTTCATGATGAAGTTTTGCAACATATGGTAGTGGACCCTATTTCCGAACACTTTTCACAAAATCAACCATTGATGTAGCAAATAAAATATTACATGGATATCTGTCAAATCTTACATAATGAATGCTCAAAGTCCTACAGAAAAGGAAATTGATGAAATTTTAAAGGCATTGATTAACTTTGCCCAGGATTGAAAAAAAAAATCACTGTTCCAGCTAATGCTGTAATCATAATTGCAAACCTTTAGCTCAAACAGGACTCACCTGAGTTTTATAAGCTGATCGGTCGTTTATATATCAAGATATTTACGATTGAACATTGATGTCGGGATAGAGTACCACCGAACCCTAAAGAACTCTTACGGTTGGCATACCTCGCTCTATCACAGAATACCGTACGGGCTGGAAACCCGCTCTGAAATCGCCAAGCGCTGGTGCTTGGTTTTTGTGACTGCAGCGCAGCGGAGAAGCCGAGCGACTTGCGCTAGCTATTGATCGCGATTTTCTCTTTTTTAGGATAGTAAACGGGTTCCATTTTCTCTCATACTTTCACATATCCTTAATTATATATGTAGTTAGAGGACTGCACACAATTCACTGGCATTTGAGCTGATTTTACAATTTTTCACAAAGTTAATCAATCACTTTAAAAAGACAACTTAGATTTAATACGATATTCCCTTACTAGTGAACCCCTTCCCAACGACGCGGCGTTTTGGTCCCTTGAAAAAGGTACTGTATTTCCAAACGTGTGAAACCTATGGGAAAAAGACACAACCTTTGTTTCAATAGTGTGGTTTTCATACGCGTAATCCCACGCGTATGAAAACCCATTTTAGGCGCTTAACTGTACACGTTCGGTAATACATAATCTTTTCGGAATTACAATCCTTTACTATACACATGGCTGGTGCTGTGCACTTGCTACGTGCCGCGCCGCTGCGTAGAGTCTAAGTAGACGCGTGTGGCTGTATCCTAGGGCCGGGCGTGTGTATACAGCCACACGCGTGTGTCTCTACTTTACGGCCACACGCGTGTGGCTGTATACACTGCCTTTCAGAAAATCAACGATAGCAAATAAAATATCAAACGAATATCTGTCAAACTTACAAAATGAATGCTCAAAGTCCTACAGAAAAAGAAGTTGACGGAATTTTAAAAAGACAACGTAGATTTAATACGATATTCCCTTCCCAGTGAACCCCTTCCCAACGACGCGGCGTTTGGTCCCTTGAAAAAGGTACTGTATTTCCGAACGTGTGAAACCTATGGGAAAAAGACACATGATTTGTTTCAATAGCGTGGTTTTCATACGCGTAGTCCCACGCGTATGAAAACCCATTTTAGGCGCTTAACTCAAATGTACACGTTCGGCACTCATAGCGACTTTACTATACTTAGTGTGTAGACTCTAGGCAGTCATCCACCTCGACACTTTCAAAACACCACTGCACAAAAGTCACCAACATTCACTCATAATCGGCATTTAATTTACAAAAAACGACACCAACATATTCATGAAATACAATAAATTCAACTCACCGATGTTGGAAAAGATAATTTCAAAAATGAAATCCGTAATTTACTGTCACTTCTGGCGAAACGGGGTATCGCAAGTCATCGTGTACATTTCCTGATCGCCGCGAGCGCTGACATCTCCCGCTAAAAAATTCGGTCGTTAAAAGTTCGGTTCCTATCGCGCACACGTAAGTCCCGATTTTCCGTGTGTGCGATCGTAGAGATCGATGTGCTTGCGATACCGAGTTTCGTTGTGGACAAAAAATTTTTGGCTGATTTAGTCTAAAAACATCGGCAGCAGGAAAACAACATGCGATCGCGAAAAAAATTGGCGGGGATTTCTTAGGTTTTGGACATGATTTTGACTTTGGATTTTGCTGCAAATATCAGAAGTTCTTCCTAACGGCCATTTAAGGTAGGGCTGGGATTTTAAAGAGTTGAATTTGACAGGAAATATTTTAAATATTTATCTAATTTTTCCCCCCATACCTTAACTTAAGTACATGCGATAGAAAATGACTAGTATTTTTGCATTCGTCCCGCGTAGTGGTCAATATCTGATATGACCACTATAGTATTAACGTGGTGTGACGTTCGGTAATACATGTACAATCTGTTCGGAAATACAATCCATGACAATATGAGTATAGTCAAGCATTGTAATTCCGAACGGATTGCATTACCGAACGTGTATTGTTAAGCGCCTAAAATGGGTTTTCATACGCGTGGGATTACGCGTATGAAAACCACACTATCAGTAGAGGCGCACGGCCGATATCAGAGACTCTCTCCCATTTGGGAGATTGTCTCTGTTATCAGAGACTTTTATAAATATTTTTGGTAGCCGATGTGGGAGACAGTCTCCCATTTGGGAGATCAATTTTCTTTGTTTACATTTGCGGCAAAGGGATTACCTCGGCGCAAAATGAAAATGTGATAAGCAGATTCCTCATGAAAAATTATCCCTTTTGACTGTCTACTTCAAAGATTCACCGTCTACTTTTGTTTTCATGACATTTTTTGTTATGACCCACACACAAAACAAATGGGTTTCTGACCTCAGTCAGGCAAAAATTTGGCTGGGATAAACTGCTTTGTTGTTGGTGTTGTTTCTTTTATCCTTTTGTAAGCTAAGTCTCCAATATGAGAGACAATCTCCCAAATGGGAGAGAGTCTCCAATATCGGCCGTGCCCCTCTACTGACTATTGAAACAAAGGTTGTGTCTTTTTCCTATAGGTCTAGGTTTCACACGTTCGGAAATACAGTAACTTTTTCAAGGGACCAAAAGTTAAAACGCCGCGTCGTTGGGAAGGGGTACACTCGGAAGGGAATATCGTATTAAATCTACATTGTCTTTTTAAAATTCCTTCAATTTCTTTTTCTGTTGGACTTTGAGCATTCATTATGTAAGATTTGACAGATATTCGTTTGATTTTCTGAAAAGTGTTCGGACACTGGATCAACCACCATACTCTAATACACTTTAGGTCCCCTCATCATGCTCATCATAGTGTATACACAGTAATAGATCGACCCTACACAAGTCACACTCACAGGAAACAGCCTTTACAATTTTCACTTCATCATGTTCACGTCTTCACTCACTAGTCTTTACTTTATTTTGCATGAGGTAGACTTCTCCAAAAATCTTTCAAAATTGCCTTTTTCAGCAATGAACAGAAATATTATGGAGTAACTTACAGGTCGTGTGGTGGTTGTACACTTCTTGAAATCTCCGGGCTAAGTTAAGCCTACAGCTAGCCTAGATTAGCTCAAGTTGTCTGTATTTCTGTAGACACGTCCGATGTACAAAGCCATATCATATATAGGGCGCCGGCCATTTAGCTAGCTATATAGCTAGCTTATTGACATTATAGTGTCCAATTTGCAATCTGAACATGAGGACAGGTGGAGTTGAAGTAAACAAAAAATAAATGTGAATTATTAGCCTACAATTATTTTTTTTAAATACAAATAGATTTAAAATATATTATTATATTAAAATTTAATAAATATAATTATCAAATTTCTACCTCATATGTGTGTAATGTGAATCATATTGGCAAGTGCCAAGTACGGTAAGTGCAAAGAGTCGGAACCGGAGCTGAGCTAGATATGAGCTAAAGCAGCTGTAGTCCCAGGTGTAAACAAATTTGTATGTGAGAATTTGTAATTTTGGTTTTTTTAATTTAAAATAGTTTCAATAACCAGCAGCATGGCTAACTTGCTCAGAACTTTAAAATTACTTCATGTCTCATCAATGAGTATACAATGTCGAAATATTAGCCAGTTTCCAAGGAGAGACGGGTTATATTTTGTTAGCAGCTTACTTCATCCGGATGACGGGAGTTGTCTCCGCCTGAGCTGTCGGCGTGGTAAATGTCCAAAGCAGCGTCAAACTTCACGGGATCTGTTTTTTGACCAGCGGCAACAACATTTCAGCTCCGAGTCAAGTGGCAAAGGGTGGGTAATTTTGTTTCTTCTTTTAATTTCTTTCTCCTCCTCCTCCTTCTTCTTCTTCTCTTTCTCCTTCTCATTCTCCATCTCCTCCTTCTCCTTCTCCTCCTCCTCCTCCTCCTCCTCCTCCTCCTTCTTCTTCTTTTTCTTATTATTCTTTTTCTTTTTCTTCTTCTTCTTCCTCTAGCTCATACTCATAGCTCCTTCTTCCTCTTCTTCCTCTAGCTCATACTCATACCTCCTTCTTCTTCCTCTTCTTCTTTTTCTTTTTCTTCTTCCTCTTCTTCATCTAGCTCCTAGTTCCTTCTTCTTCTTGTTCTTCTTGTTCTTCTTCTTCTTCTCTCTTTCTTCTTCTTCTCCTTCCTCTTCTTCTTCTTCTTCTTCTTCTTCTTCTTCTTCTTCTTCTTCTTCTTCTTCTTCTTCTTCTTCTTCTTCTTCTTCTTCTTCTTCTTCTTCTTCTTCTTCTTCTTCTTCTTCTTCTTCTTCTTCTTCTTCTTCTTCTTCTTCTTCTTCTTCTTCTTCTTCTTCTTCTTCTTCTTCTTCTTCTTCTTCTTCTCCTCCTTCTTCTCCTTCTTCTTCATCTGTTTTTACTAGTCCCCGTGTTTTTATGCTACTTTTTCTTCTCTTTCTCACTCTAAGTTCCTCTCCTCAATCGTTTTCATCTTGTTCTCATCTCGTGTTGTCTGTTATTTTTTTTTGTTTTATTAATGAATCGTTCTCACTTTTGTTGTTTTTTGAAAATTTGAAGAAGAAGAATAATAATAATAATATTATTATTATTATATAGGTCTATTCTATATTTTCTCTTGTTTTTGCCATTCTTCTTCTTCATTCTCTATCCTTTGTCTTCTTCTTATCATCATTATTTGTTTTTCATTTTGTCTTGTCGATTTTGTTAATGTTGTTTCTTTGGCAGGTTAATTTCCTTCATCATTCACCATAAGACATTTTTTCTCCAACACAATTTTTCTGTAACACAATTTTGTGCTTTACAGTGAATCATCATCTGATAAAAGGCCAAACAAAAAACTTCCCAAGATTTATACAAGAACTGGTGACAAAGGTAAGTGAATGACAATCAGATATAAGCCTCTTTTTTTTTGTCATTAAACATAATATTTATTCAGTAATTCATTTATTTATCCATATAAGATAACATGAAAAACGAAAAATTTCAATTAATTTTGTACATTGAAAAATCAACTCTAACAAAAGGAAATGATTTTAAGTATAAATGTAGTCTGTGACGTTCATAATGATTATTGAAACATATGTGTTAATTAAAGAAAATGTGCTACAAAAAGAAAAAGTTGAATGTAATATCTTTCCTTTATTTTTGCTCTGTAAAGGAACATCTGTTACCATAGCTGGGGACCGGAGACCGAAAAATGATCAAGTCTTTGAGGCTCTTGGAACTACAGATGAACTCTCCTCACACATTGGGTATGGAAAAGCAATTAAAAATAGTTTAAACATGTATTCTAATGTGAGAGGCTGTGTTTGAAATGATGGTGACAGAAATTGTGTTGCAGAGGGAGGGTGCCATCTTCACTCAAGATTTGAATTCTCTCTCTCGCCCTCTCTCTGTCACTCTATCTCTATCAGTGGCGCAAATCCATTTTGAAATTGGAGGGGACACCACATGAGTTAACTTTTGTACCTGTCCGAAATGTCTGAAAATTTTTTCTGACAACCCCCCCCCCCCCCCCCCCCCCCAAAAAAAAAAAAAAAAAGGTTATCACGTTTTGGGGGTCTATTTTCCCTCCAAAATTCTCTGACAAGCAAAAAAAAAATAAAAAATGAAAAAAAGGTTATTGCATTCTTTGGCCTTTAGTTTTCCTCCAAAATTCTCTGACAAGCAAAAAAGGTTATTTGAAAAGGTGGAAGGTGGGGGGGGGGGGGGGGGGGGGGGACATGTCCCCCTGTCCTGCCCCCCCTGGATTTGCGGCCATGATCTCTATCACTCTATCTCATTTCTTTCTCTTTGTCATTGCCTCACACCAACCTTTCCATAGCTGCACAATTCAATTTATCATCATTTGTGAGCTGTTATTTCCAACATAATTATATTGCCTCGTCTCCTTTGCAGTCGTTCTTTCTCCTGTTATTCACTGTCATCAAGAACTCTTTCTTTTCTTCATTTCTAACAGGCTTGCCAGAGAGTTTATTCAGGAGTCCAATTTAACATCAACTGACCTACAGCTAGAGGAGGTAATATCATGCACAGGAGCAGTGCGATGCAATTTCGAGATAGACAGTAAATGATCTAGAAATCTAGTTTTTGAGAGTTTGAAATTCGAAAATTTTCCAAAGCTCGGTCGCTTTGCTCCCTCGCCGCATAATTATTTTCTTTCAGAAACTTGTAATTTCGCGCCCCCAGTATATAGTTCTTAAATAACTTGAAAGGTTCAAAATTTGAAAAATAAAGATGTCATTGCTTTGCTTGCTATCATGTAAGTTTCTTCTGACTCCTGCTAAATATTGCACTCCCACTATAGGATAAAGTGTATAAAACAGCATTTGCAGAGGTTCAACCTTTGAATGAAATCTCAACTTCAGGTTGCCTTGCTGAATTTCTCGACTATTTCTCAAGGGTTTTCGTTAGTTTTGCTCCCAATTGGGGAAGTGAGTGAATAGAAAACCGTTTATCAGTGTACAAAATTCAAGCTTCTCTGCCACTCAATTGCAAAATTTCCTGGGTAAAATGCACAAGAAATTGCATTTTTTAGGGTTAAAAATGGAAAAATTTGCCGCTCAGTTGCTCTGCACCCTTGCTTATACAAAAATGTAGATAACTTTGGGCACTCAGGGAGGGGGGGGGGGGGGGGGAGGACTTTATTGTTTGCCCAGGGCACCATAATCCCTCCATACGCCACTGCAGGAGTGTCACTAGATCTTTTACATGTAGAAGGCGGGGGGGGGGGGGTCTGATGGACCAAAATTTGCCAAGATATAAGCCATCAGGGTTTTTTTGTGTGTGCAATTTACTGACTAGGCTCCAATATTCTAAATTCAATTTTTTGCAATAGAAAATTTGAAGTGGGAGTTGTCACACTCCTTTCTACCCTTCAAGTAACCTCCCCCCCCCCCCCCCCTCCATATAGAAAGGAAAATCTACTCTCAAACAAAGTAGTATTCTTTTTTTTTATACATGTACCATTCCCTGATTTAAAACTTCCACTTCCCCCAAGAGTTATCTTTGTACAGTATTAAGTAAAATCATTAGTGATGTGCATCCAATGGACCGCTTCAGTAATGTGTGCAAATTTTATACATACCTTTCAAACAAAGGTTGTTCTTGACAACCTGAAAGCTTGCCGGAGGCTTGCCGGATATAGCAACAGATAATTCAGAGAATTATGTGCATAAATTTGTATACATTACAGAAGTGGTCTATTCCCATACTTGTTACACCTGTTCAACTCTGCATGCTTGTTTTGTGGTCTGGCGCCATCACATGATAGTAACGTGTCATTTGATGAACAGTACAAGTGAAAAGCTCTCTTGTTCATCCTTCATGCATTTCAAGCTATCAAGTACTGTTCATGATGGCATTGTAATTTTGCTCCCCATCCCTTCCAGCTTTTAAGGAGCTCCTTTTAAAAGATATTGGCCCGTATTCTCGAAAGGGCCTAACTTAAGCTATCGCCTAAGTGTGTAGATTTAGGCCACCAAATTATGAAGAGCCAAATGTCACTCTCTTTTGATCCTACAAAATCACTATAGTTCTGGGACTAAATGCAAATACAAAATGCGACACAATAGGAATGAATTCTGATGCTCATTTGGTGTCAAAAAAATAAATTTTGTTTCTTTATTTTGTTACATAAATATGGTTATTTATACGGGACTTAGGGGTTGACGAATGGCCTTCAATAAAGCAGTGGCCTAAGTTAAGCCAGGCCTAACTTTGGCCACTTTTGAGAATACCCGCCATTATTTGTATATAGTTTTGTATTTTTCACTCTTGATGATTGTTTCAGATTCAGTGTGTTCTTCAGGATGCTGGTTCCAACATTGCCACACCCAAGAGTTTAGCGTCAAAGAATCAGCTGCGTGAGTGCTTTGTATAGCAATATTCTGAAGAAAAAAAATAAACCAGGGTGCTGTGACACGAAGCTTGCAATTGATCATATGATCAATCAATCTTTCCTATGATCAATGTTTTTGCAATTAATTGCTCATGGTGATCAATTGCAATATAGCAATCAAAAGCTACATTTTCTGTGTGTTATGAGGAACAGGTCATTTTTATGTCATTGTCATTTTGCATATTTACATTACATAAAAAACACCCATCTTTAGTCAAAATTAACTTTCTATTTCAGAACCTTTTTCAAAATTTTAGATAAATTTAAACTTTTTGATTCTACCCCTCCAACTCATCCCCCCCCCCCCCCCCTCTTCAATTAGGGTCACTAACGTTAATGGATAATACATCTGAGTATTTTTTGTGTCTGCATGTTTTGGGGGGAGGGGGGTCCAGATCTATGTACTTTTACAATGTAATGCACATGTACTATGCATGCATATTCATTTGTAGACATTTTATGCATATATATATATATACAGTGTGTCCCAGAAAAAACGAAACCAAGATTTATCGATGTTTAATCATTTCTTAATCACAACTATGATTAATAATTGATACATATTTGTAAAGCGTGGATCCTCTTCTTTCATTTGCTGCCACTCATATTATACATTCTTCACGCATGAGTGAATAAAGACAATATGAAGCAGGGCTACCAAAAAGTCGTTTGGCCGATGATATCTGAATTTCAAAGAGATAATCACATTTCTAGAAAGTTCATTTTCCGCCCTTTCATATGACACCTCTATTAAGACAAATGAGCCAGGGATGACAAAGCTCTGTTGGTGTAAATTGATGCTTGAATTTCCATGATTTATTAAAGGCTCCCAGATCGTCTCCATTCTGTTACCAGAAATACTCGTTGCTCTGTTGTTAACTGCATGGTCAAGTAGGTTTAATAATGAAAACGTACCTCACTATCAATCAGCTTTTATCATTTGTATCCACCACTCCATTTTGTTCACGATCAGCCATGCATGAAGTCTTTTGTCTTGTTTTTGTTTATTTCTAGGACAGGCAGCCAGTGGAAACGGATTCGTTTAATAAATCATGGAAATGCAAGCATCACTTTACACCAACAGAGCTTTGTCATCCCTGGCTCATTTTTCCCAATTGAGGTGTCATATGAAAGGGCAGAAAATGAACTTTCTAGAAATGTGATTATCTCTTTGAAATTCAGATATCATTGGCCAAACGACTTTTTGGTAGCCCTGCTTCATATTGTCTTTATTCACTCATGCGTGAAGTATGTATCATATGAGTAGCATCAAATGAAAGAAGAGGATCCAAGCTTTACAAATATATGTCATTTATTAATCATAATTTTGATTAAGATATAATTCAATATCAATAAATCTTGGTTTCGTTTTTTCTGGGACGCACTGTATATATATACATACATACACATTGCAATTTTTCTCCTCTTTTTTGATCTATTTATGGCAGAGATGACGGAATTCAATGGTGCCACTGTTGAAATGTTAGAAACATGGATAGATGAAATGACTGGGAATCTGCCTCCTCTGAGAAACTTTATCCTGCCGGTGAGGAGATTGAAAAATATCATATTTTGAAATAATTTTCTTAATAATTCTTAATAATAGTAAATGCAATTTAGAATTGCTTTATGCTACTGATGGATTGAAATAATTTACATCTGTTATCTTTGTAATTTTGTGCTTATATCAAAATTCTTGTGCCTGCATGTATTTTAATGTTCAAAAGAAAAAGACATGCTTTCCTTAAATTCCTTAGTCCAATATATGATTTTACAATATAGGTTTTTCCTGTCCATTTTAACACTTTTTCATTTACTTCAGCTTTCATTAAAATTTAATTTCACCTGACGATGCACTGCAGAATGTAATGATCGAATTCGTCTTTGTGCAATCAATTTCAAAAGAGTTTCATTCAAATTTGTCCGGTAGACAAGACATTGAACTTGAATTTGATGAAAGTGAGTATCAAGCAGTAACTGCATGTTCTCTGTACGATATCAATAATTGACTTGAACAATCATTCCATCCTTAACCCTATACCTACATGTAGTAGTGCACACCCACAGTGGTGCATCCAGAAATTGAAAAAGGGGAGGGGCAGGATGATCCCAAGACAGGGGATAAATGTATCTGGACAGCTTTGTTCTTGTACAAGCATCATGAGCATAGCAAGTTGTACTGATTTTTTTTCCTTGGCCTTAAAGGTAACAGATAGTTTTGGTAAGCCCTCAAAAACTTTTCGTGAGATTTCTTTGATTTTACTTAATAAATAGCAGGGTACTAACATAACTAAGATGCTGTTTTTTTCCTCCTTAAGTGAAATGTTTATCGAATGAGAGGTGAAAAGTAATAAAATCCCTGGCCCAAAAAAGAGGGGATGTAAATTCAAACAACGGCCACACACACTACTCACATGAGGATTGCTGTGTGTATAGAATACGCTACACATAGTGCGAAGCGCTGAGTTTATTGTGCGGGGAACCTTCGGGTGGATATGGTCTTAGCGTGAGGCAGTGAAAAGCTGTTACCAAGCGTTTCTTACAGATATTTACACTAAAATTTGTTCGAAATCGTGAATGGAATGTTAAATAATCTCGTACATGTGTCTTATGATAAAAGGAGAATAGTATGTGACTATGTTAGATAAGTTTCTTGCCAGTATGATTTTTGCTACCGAGACTGTCTATGAGCTTTAAAGAAGAAGCACCAGCTTTACCCAATAGCTGGATATGCCACTGCCCTTCACAAACCCACCATCGCCATTGCTGGTGGTGTCTTTCCAGCACAAATCATCTGCATCAATATCTATATTTGCCAGAAAAGTATTGGAAAGATTGAATACAATAATGGGAGGACCTAATATTTACACATTTTCTTCTTTAATTTTCTTATTCCTCTTAAAAGTTACAAGACCCCATCACCAACGTCTAGTATGATAATATAGATTTTAAAAGAGAAACAAATTTTGTGAGTAAAATAATGTTTTAACATTTCTTCAAATAAACATGTACATGTGATAGATGTCATCATGCAGTACAGTGCATCCTTTCGACATGCTCTAGACAGTAGCGCATCCTTAACTAGTTGGAGAGTTGGGGCAAAGAAAAGAACTACATGTAATTGGAAGTAAATGTTCAAAAACAGCTTTTTTTTTCTTTCTTTCTTCTTAAAATGGGACATTGTAGGTCCATCTTCCTGAAATGCATTGCAGTTTGCATCCTTTCGACATGCTCCAGTCAAAAATGGAATTGTGTGCAGAAACTAAGACATAATCTGCAATTTTTGTGTGGGGCGTTTGAGTGTGTGTGTGTGGGGGGGGGGGGGGGGCGGGGAGTGTGTGCGGCTAGATATAGGATTAAGGATTAAATGATTGTTCAAATAAATTATTGATACTTAACAGAAAACATATGCAGATAATGCCTGATACGCACTTTGATCAAATTCAAGACTGAGGCATTTTTGCGAGTTTTACATAAGTAGCCAGTAATCACTAAAGCGTAAACTTTTGTCAGTACTCAATAGCGTCATGAACAGACCTTCACCCCAACAGGATAGCCAGGATTTCATTTTAGGGGGGCGGTTGTGAGCATGCAAAGCGTGCTCCCCAGAGGGGTGGGTGCAGGGAGGTGGGAGTTTTCCCCCTCCCGCGCGAAGCGCGAAAGCTCTGCCATTTTATAGCAAATTTGAGAGAAAGACAACGGCTCGTAGCACCTTTTTTTAGGCAGAAAGTTAGTTCGATGCCCGGACTGCTTTTCAATTATTTGGACGCAATACTGCTCTGTAATAGGGGTGGGTGCAGGGAGGGGGAGTTTTTTCCCCTCCCGCGCGAAGCACAAAAGCTCTGACATTTTATAGCAAATTTGAGAGAAAGATAACGGCTTGTAGCAACTTTTTTTAGGTGGAAAGTTAGTTCGATGTCCGAACTGCTTTTCAATTATCTTGACACAATACTGCACTGTATGTAACAGGGGTGGCTGCAGGGAGGTGGAGTTTCCCCCTTCCTGTGCGAAGTGCGAAAACTTTGACGTTTCTAGCAAATTTTTGAGAGAAAGATAACAGCTCTTAGCGCCTTTTTAGGCTTTTTTCTCTCACTTTCCCCCCCCCCCTGCTTTTTCGCTCTCGTTTTTTTTGTGTGTGTGTGTGTGTGTGGCGTTTTTGAAAAGAAAAAGTTGTATCAATATTGTGAAATTATGATTTTGGAGGATATTTTCAAAGTGTTTATATGCACTGTAATGTAGGACAACTACCTCCCTCTCCCCAACAACTACTTTTGAGACAATGCCCCAGGATAACAACCCCAAGACACCTAGCCCCAGCCAGTCACCCAACATGGACAACTACTCCTGGGTATTCCCCCCACCCTGACCATCTAAAATTGGAAATTTACCACTTAAACAAGATTTACAAGGAATTGTTAATTTCGTGTGTGGCAATTGTCTGGGATGGATAATTGTATGATTGGCATAGTAGTTGCCCATAGGCTAGTAACTGTCCAGGGGGGTACATGCAGTTGTCCAGGGGGTACATTCATCTGTCCAAGGTATACATTATTGGCCTTGGACTTAAGATAACATTTACACACACATGCCACTGGAAGACCAATTCATCACCAACAAGATGGATTATTGTACAAGTATTTTTCATCAGATACATCAAGAATTATGACGTTACCTCTCAACAATCATGTGATTTAGTTCTCTCTTTTTTCTTTCTGTCTTTTCATGATTCATTTTTGATACCACACCCCTTCTTTTAAACCTCTTTCACACATTACGATGTTAACCTCTGCAAGAAGAAATACAGTGCCAAAATAAATCCATTTTACGTATAAATGAATGTTCATTGAGGGTGTAAAAGAAAAAGCTGCAGCAATAAAGGCCCTAAAGCCTGAGTGGGTCACATCTGACCGATAACGATAACGATAACAAGATTTTCAATTAATGGTACACCCTACTATATGGTATGTACGTGTGAGTATGCTTGTGTCTGTTAAAGTGTACCAATCACCTGAAAAAAGTTTGTGTACAGTTAGAAAGTATAAAATCAACCTCAAAGAACTTTATCTGGCATTCTATATGTCAACTGTTAAAGAGTATGAATGAAATAAAGGATAGCATGAAAATGCTCGCGCGGAACCGAATTCTGAATATAGTATAACGACATGGATCCTCTAACATATAGAGCAAAATATCTTTTGGTGATTGGTACCCTTTAATAGTATCTGTAATGAAATATCTCGTTGTCGTTATCGTTATCATTATTGGTCAAATGTGACCCACAGTTAAGTGTACTCACTGATCTGTGTGTCAGAAGGTACTGAAATATGAACATATCGCCACAGTGGTTTGTTAGAGGTGGTTCCTTTTTGGGCAGTCTAGCTCCTCATGTGTGAATGCGGCATTGAAGTGAGGCTGTTATCATAAGTGGAATGTCAGGGTACTTGTGTAAGAATGTACTCAGCTCGATGAGTTATGTCGACACTGAGGGTGTATGGTCTTCATCATCATAAACATTTATGTATTAGGAGTGAAATCTTTGCCTTAAGAGCATGATGAAATGTCCACTGGGGGAAAAAACAAACATTAAACCCCATAA
Organism: Heliocidaris tuberculata; assembly: GCA_025618425.1. Taxonomy (NCBI): domain Eukaryota; kingdom Metazoa; phylum Echinodermata; class Echinoidea; order Camarodonta; family Echinometridae; genus Heliocidaris; species Heliocidaris tuberculata. Next base: position 41,932,657 of record CM046840.1, read on the forward strand.
CTCTTTTATTTTTGGCCAAGCTCATCCAATGAACACACATGTATATCAGAGAAGTCCATTTTGAATCTTATATTTTGAGCTTGAAGATTCAATATTGCTGGAAACCATGGTAACATTTTGAAATCATTACAAACCACCATTAATTTGTAAACCATGATAAACTTAATATGAAGTACCCATAATTGATTATTTTCTTCATTCTCTGTCTTTTAAAACTGTGATTATTAAACGGAATATCATTATATGAGGACAGATTACTTTGTAAGCTGTTATGTGTATTCAGAATCTGTAAGACAGGTCCCATAGATGGACTTTTGATAAATAAGTGCTCTTTTTTTTTACTCGATTCCACCAAAATTTACAACACTCGTTTGCTTATTTATTTGACAAACTATACAGTGACTGAACTATGCTACAATAATTCCAAACTATGTTCCCAAACAAGGTGCAAGTGACAGCCACAGTAGCAGCAGAAATCATTGTCATACCAGTATTGATGTTGCACAAATTTATTTTAGCAAACAAAAATGATCAGTTTAACTTCTGATAATGAATTTTCTCTGAAACCAGTGGTCACACTGGCCATTCTATTATATGACATAAAAATAATAAGAAGTTTACCTACATTTCTTGTTTTTCCCCTACCTCTATTTTTCTGTCAACAGTCAGGAGGAAAGTCTAGCAGCGCCCTCCATGTTGCGAGATCAGTATGTCGAAGGGCAGAGAGAAGGTGAGCACTAATACTTGGATAAATCATCACATAATAGCATTTCAGTATTTATAAGAATGAAACAAGTTTGATAATGTGTTGGCAGATACATGTAGTCAGCTTTGATGGAATGCTGGACATAGTATAAAATATTCTGTTATTGTGTTTGTCATGTAGTGACATGGAGAGAGAGAGAAAAAAATCTGTACTCTGTACAGAATGCTGTGTATTGTCATGTTTTATGTTGAGGTTGTCACAATCCCTTTGAATTTCATTGTCCCTTTATTTATGAAGCTTCTTCATATCTCCTACTGCTTTTGACAAAAAATTGTTTTATTGTCTTTTCTACTTTGTTTCCTCTTTGTATTAGTTTGTATTATTCTATACTTTTAATCATAATTAAGCATTCCTGCTGTACCTCACAGGATCATCTGAATTTAGAAAGCACTTTAACCCCTTCATGACAGGAATTATTAAAGAGCTATTAAAATTGATCACATTTTGTTCTTCAAATTGGCAATAATAATATTTTTATTTTAGTGCTATATGGTTCTGATAAAATGTAATGTCTTTGAAAACAAGACACATGGTTAGAAACTTTGTCAATGTGTTGCCAATTTAAGGATTTTATAGCTTATTCTCCTTTTTAGAATTCCTCGCATCAAACGCAATATGGTCATGCAACAAAAATGGACATAGTGTGTGCAGAAATTTTTGCTCTTTCTACTCATGCATCTGGTATATTTTTAGAGCTCTGAATCAAGTTATTTAGCCAAACCACAAAATGTGGTCAATTGTCTTTAAAGGGTTAATAGTGACCAAAGTTTTGCCCTTCTTCATTAGACATTGCAGACAATTTGTAGATTTAGAAGTCATTTTGTGGTCAGAACTCTCTTTTTATGAAAGTGGCTCAAACCTTTGTAGGTCATCACATTTTTTATTCCAAACTCACACCATTTTTCATGAAGTTTATGATCGCATCTGTCATGGCTTACTGTGCTCTGTCACCATAATCTTAAGAACTGTGAGACATTATTATTGAAGCTAGTCGATGATGGGTGAATGTCCTAAGTAGAGAAAACGATTACCATTTTAATTACCCTTCATGCTACTGTTGCCACCCAACTAGGGGTCAAAGGTCAGATGTGATAGGTTATCAGGCTGTATCAGCAGGTATTGTGGACAGACTTAGTAGGCATTATGAGGCCAGTGACAGCCATCAAAATGTCATCATATGGAGCGAATAAAGATCAAATTTATAATTTGAGCATTCAGAGTCTATAATTCTTTTGAGTAAGAGTGTAAAAAGTTAAAGTAAGTTGAAACCAAGCCATTTATGTCAAATGAATTATTGCACATGGTATACAGGTTGAGAGTTATAGATTTTCCCCTAAATTTAGCTCGTATTTTGTTCGATCCTCCATAGTTATCCACATTTTTTAAAGTAAAGTTTCATATATGTCCATATCCTTCAAATCTGGGTGCCTCATATTTCTTCTTTTATTGAAAATGATTTTTCTTATTTTTTCTCTCTCATCATTCTGGACTTCTTCAGCATAATTTCATTAAAGTTAACTCTTTACTCATTATGGATTGAAACACGGGATAAATTAATGTTTTTTTACCTTGTTATCGCCATATCTCAACTATTTTGTATTCATGACTAGGAGGAGATAAAGTGATCAGACTTTTGGGTTATAAGGTGTAAGGTCAAATGTCAAAGAGGTCAATTAACATGTAATTAGAGGCTTTTTATTCTGGTTATCACAAGATTTCAAGAACAGTTTGAGCCATCAACTGAATTTAGGCGGAGGCATATAGGAGACGCAGTCGCATTCATCTTGTTTTAAAGTATGTAATACATACGCTGTACATGCAGTTGACTGTGACAGTCCAATGTTCATTCCATTAGTTGACCAAAGCAGGCAGCGAGTTCAGTGCAGACCACCCCCCCCCCCCTCTCCTTTATTTTCATAAGACATGCTTAATATTGTGGTATTATCTTCCCAAGCTCTCAATGGAACATATACCATTTTTTACCTACATGTTGCTTCAAGTTTTTCCTCATCTTTTGTTTTGAGCCTAGATAGTGAAGCCCTCTGTTTCATATGCTATTCTTGTATTTAAACACATTCCCTATGTGAACCAGGTTGTCCCTGTACTATGCCTATAAGAGTTGGAGTATTCAGTTGTCATCGGGTTAATAAATGTATTTTAATAGAATCCTGCATATACCTGTCTTATGATTATCTCCATGAAATATGGAGTTGATGTAACTTGAGATTTAAAACTCTGGTTACTATCAAGTAATTTCACCCTGATTTATGACCCTCCTCTCGGCAAGAAAAATTTATGTCTCATGTGAAGTTCAGTGACCTTTGGTCATATCTCCTGACCCAATTGAACCATTCTGTGTAACCACTGGAAAAATACTTCATGAAAATAGCTTTCAAGAAACTATATTCTAGACAGTAGACTTTGAAAAGTGACCATCAGGAAACTAGTGTGTTGAATACTAGAAAATCAGCTTCATGAAAATACACTGCTAAGAACATATTAACTCATTGAAAACTTGCTTTAAAACAACTAACTTCAAGAAAACTAACCTTTTGGAACTTTTTCTTGTAAACAGAATATAAAATCAGCTTCATGAAAATTACCTTCATGAAAATTAACTTCTAGAAAAGTAATGTCTGAAGTCTGGATATCAACTTCTCAAAAACTTTCTTCAAGTGAATTTACTTATATAAAACTAGTACGGTAAACTATATTTGAAAAAAAAAATGACCTATAGAAACTTAATCTGTGCAAAGCTAACATGTAGGAAACTAAGTACTGGAATACTTTCTTCTAAAAAAATTACTTTTAGCCATCAAACTTCAAGACAGATTTTTAGAAACAAACTTTTTGTAAAATAACATAACATTGACTTTGTTAAGACCAATTGATTGAAAATAATATGACCCTGTGACTTTATATTTTGATCATTTTTAAAGAAAAAAGTCATACCCTAAAGAGGCAAGATTGCATATATGGTTAAATTTACTACATGTAGATGTAAAAAGATTAATTGGATTTATATTTTTGACTTATATATATTACTTACACTTTTTTCACAATAACTACACGTAGGTCAATTGTTTAGCAATCATTCCTAAGTCCATTATGCATTGTGGTAGGGTATGACTATAACAAAAAACATAGATATTATACTGGGTATTATAATACTAACCATGAACTGACGTATACAGGGCATAGAAGAAAAAAAAAGGATTTGTAGTCTAGATACAAGACCCATCTAACAAAATTTTGAGCAATTGAGGTTCTAAAGTAATGAGATTAAGAATGCAAAGAGAAAATCTACTGAAGATAGACTGTAGACAGACTATAAAGCTTGAGTCCACAAGCTTAATGTGTTGACAGTCACATCTTTCCATCTCTATAAATGTTTGGTATCTGTCATCATCAACCATTAGTTAGCCTCCTTGTAAAGTAATTGTGAATGGGGTGATCTTGATACAGCCAAAGATTTATTGTCTTGCAATCTATAAGAGATATTTTGAGATGTACCAGATACAAGTCCAGTAAATTATATCTTCTTTCACTTTCCCTGATTCAGGCCCCTCCCTTTGTACATTTGTATGTGGCCATTGTGGTTTAGGAGGCAATAAATGTGTTCCTTTGTTTTCCTTTGATCTGTACTTCTATTTCTGATCATGATAAATCAGTAATAATTCATGGTCTAAGTTATATTTGTTTGTAGTCGACCATTTGATTTTTCTTTAAAGGTACTATTAAAGATGTAGAGTAAAAATAGAAGTTGTTCAGTTGTATATAGTATGTATTGTACATGTATATACTGGGGGTGTTTCACAGGGGAGTACTCGTTTTTACGAAGGTTCTTTTTTTTCGAAGGTTCATAATTCCGAAACACAAATTTCCCATAGCAGGGGGTTCATAATTCCAAAAATGAAATAGGGTTCATAATTCTGAACATTTGATGCATTACTCCGAAGGTTCGTTATTCTGAAGGTTTATAATTCTGAAAATGAAATAGGGTTTGTAATTCCGAAAATTAAAAAGGGTTAATAAATCCGAAAGTTTGAACCTTTTGTAACCTACATACCTTTTCGGGATTACGAACCTTCGAAGTTATGAACCCTTTTTCATTTTCAGAACTATGAACCCTTTTTCATTTTCGGAATTACGAACCGTCGGAGTAAGGAACCTTCGGAATTATGAACCTTCGGAAAAACGACATGTAACTGTTTCACAAAGAATTAAGTTGGACTTAGAGTCTTGCGTAAGCCAATGCGCATCCGGTATTTAACGCGTAATCTCATCGATATACTTCCCAATAGGGCGCATCCCCTGAGCATGATCTGACCAATGCAGTGATGCGATATGTACAGCACGCAACTAGGAATTTAGGTGCTACATTAAGTCCAACTTAACTCTTTGTGGAACACCCCCCCCCCCCCCCCCCAGGTTTGTACATGTATGAGCTTTCATGAAACACATTCAGAAACAAAGAAATACAAAAGAAGTAGATTTCTCCATAAGCTCACTGAAATAAACTGTTCAGTATTGAACTTTCCTGTACAGGAAAGTTTCAGAGAATTTGTTTTTGTTTGTTTTGTTTTTTTACTGTGTCTTCTTAGTATATTTTGCAAATACGTGTATGCTCTTCCTGCGAAATACTAAAATGAATGTTTAGTAAAGCAATCTGCATATATTTTGAGTTTCATTTACTGGAAATCTTGTGGGATTTTTCTTTATTTTTGTTGCTGAATAGATACACTGTGTAGTTAGAAAGATATAGAATATAATATTCCATACTTATGACTTTTCTTTTTGTTAATGTTTTTTTGTTTTGTTTTATTTTTCCTCTTAAAGTATCGCACCTCTTGCTACAAGTGATGAAATAGATCCAGCAGTGGCCAGATTCATTAACAGGTATGTGCTTACACTATTTTTTGTGACCAATATGTGAATTCAACGTAATAGCAGGCCCTGTGTGATAAAGAGTTCTGATTGATCTTTATTGTATTGTATTCATTTGTTACCAGAATATTTAAAAAATATTCCATAATAATTGATTACGTATTTAATCATTGGAGCCAGCAACAGGACAAGGTAGTCAATGTTGGCCTAACTCAGTGTAGTTAAATAATGGTTAAGGATTATCATTGAATCATTTTTAAATTTTCCCAAAATATGTTGAAGAATGCTATATTACAATCTGTCTCTATGTTTGTCTCTTTTCTTGTCCCACTTTTATGCCTCCGCCCACTGAAGATAAAGTACATGTAAGCAGAATTTGGAGTGGTCATAAGATTAATGGTCATGAAAATTAATGATACAATGTGCTAAGGATAATTCATATGTAGCAGTTAATGTAATAATCAATTCACTGAATATAGAGGGAGGCATATTGTAGACATAGTCGCATTCATCTTGTTTGGTACCTCTCTTGCTACAAATCTTGTAATCTTTCTTTCTCTCTTTCATGCTCTTTATCTTTCTCTCTCTCTTCCTCTTTCTTTCCACGCATTTTTCTTTCTTTGTTTCTTTCATTCTTTCTATATGTCTCTATCGCTCTCTCTCTCTCTCTCTCGTTCTCGGTGTGTGTGCGTGTGTGTGTCTCTCTCTGTCTGCCTTTCTCTCTCTCTCTCTCTCTCTCTCTTTCTCTCCATGTGTCTCTCTTTCTCTGCCTCTTTCTCTCTACCATAGGTTAAGTGACTATCTGTTCACAGCAGCTAGGTATGTTGCCCAGGAAGAAGGAAAGACAGAGACAATCTACAGAAGAGTCAAGCCAAAGGATAAGAAATGAAGAGAATAATGCCATCACCAGGCAATGAAAACTGCTCATGTTTGCTGCTTACTTTCTTCATTGCTATCTCTCTGTGAGTTAAAAACAATACACTGTAGCAGTGAGCAAATTAGCTCTGTCATGTTCCAAAACAGATCTGGAAAAAAGGTTTTTAAGAGTCCTGGTAAAGAAAAAAAAAAAAATGAAATACATAATGTCACTGTGATGAAATGTCACTGACTGTAACTATAACAAATCCTCTCTCTCTCTCTCTCTTTACTTCTCTCCTTTGTGGTTTATTCAAACTTTAAGCTATTATTTACAGAGAGTAATACATATGCGGGATGGTGAACATGAATATACAAAATTACACAGAAGACAGTTAAATAGCTGTGCAATATGTATATTTCTTCTTCTTCTTCAAGGAATGTGATGGTATTCATTACATCTGTTGTGATTTGATTTTACTGAAAATTTAGTAATTAGTCATGGACCCAGAGTGTTGAAACAGCTGGGGTGCCTAGCAACCCTTACATGTGCAAGTGATAGGATGGGAGTTACCCAAAGTACAGGGAGTGCATGCAAAACCTTATATGTGCATATTATGGGGAAAAATCGAGGGGGTACGTGCCTCCAGCACCCCCTCTACTCCCCCCCCCCCCCCCCCTTTCTGGATCCACCTCTGTTAAAAGGTGCAGCATGTAAAAAAAAAAAAAATCTTAGAATAAGAAGGACAGAATGCTTGAGTCTTGCTTTTACACTACAAATCATTGTATCATTCGTAGGTCATTTGTAATTGACTTTGTGTTCTCTTTTTCTGGATTCTTAATCCTCAACACTTTGTTGTGTACAAATTAATCAATCAAAAAAAGCCTTTAAAGTGTACCAATCACCTGAAAAAATAATTTTTGTACAGCTAGTAAGTATAAAATCAACCTCAAAGAACTTTGTCTGGCATTCTATAGGTCAACAGTTCGGGAGTATAAAGGAAATAAGGATAACATGAAAATGCTTGTGCGGTACCCATCTTCGAGCTCGTGTGGGTGCATCGAGTAGTCTACTCACGAATCACTTTTAAAGTTATAGAGAGTAAAATTAAAATTCCAATAACTCTTTCTAGAATTAATATTTGAAGCCCATATTTTGAAAGACATGGAACCTGTAACATACAGAGCAAAATATTTGTTGGTGGTTGGTACCCTTTAAATGGCTAATCTTATTTGTATTCCCTTTTAATATAGTAGAACCTCATAATGACAGACTCCTTGCGATCAAGGAAATCAACTCATTGTATTGAAACATTTTATATCTGGGCTAAAACACATTATATTACAAAGAAAAGTGACAGGAAATTTTTTACCTGATGTAGTAATTGTTTGTCGTGACAGTGCTCTGCACAATGAGGTTAATAGTAGTAATAATATTCTGTTCTTGTATAGCACATAGCACATTATGATATAATGTCTCTATGTTCCACTGTATACCAGTAATTTTATTTCTTTCAAGATGAAGAGGAATTTGATATTGTAAGTTTTCAGTAACAGCTTCATTAACTGATTCATGAACTTTTCATGTTTTGATTTAACAATGCTATAAATTTAAGATTGAAAGTTATATATTTGCTCAGTTGATACAGCGCATCGCCATCGACTAACTAATGCATGCCATCCAGTGTATATACTATTCCACAACTGTTTCACTATGTGCAGAAATATAGAGACAATGGTCAATATGTCTAAAACTGTTTTCATGCGTATATTTGTATTCTCATTAAATGAATGGGAACGATTCACTAATTTGAGATATGCAAGCATCATATGTTTTTGTTTTCTCTGTATAAATGCAAGATATCAATAAACCATAAAAAAATATACGTCATTAAATAAAATTATTTTGTTATTTTGATAAGTTATGTTGAAGCAACTTATTACCATAATAAATGCGTATCAAATTGCAAAGAGTTTAAAGGAAAAGGACATAAAGTTAACTTTGCAAAACTCGAATATGTTGGGACCACAGAAAATAGTACGACTTCTGCAAAATTTGACTTAGGAAATGTAAATGACACATGTATTGCATAGTTCAGTCAAAAAAATTGATTCAACTTTACAGGGAAAGTTCGACTTATGCAACTTCGAGTTATGAAAGGTTAACTGTATATGCAAACGACTGAAATTTTCTGTAATTTTGGAACATTAGGAAGAACTTGAAAGAAATTAAGATAAGGATTTAGATCAAAAGTGGACAGTACAAACGTGGGGTAGAGAGAACTTTAATGGAAGGAATATATATGTGAAATTTATGATTTTAGTATTTTGTCAGTATCACTGAGGATTGTGCTGGGGGCTCTTTGTTGACAGGCATTGGCGTAGAGAGGTCCTCATGTGGGGGGTATGATTTCCCTCAAGGACCATATATATATATAGACACCTACCCACACACACACACACACACACACACACACACATGTATATATATATATATATATAATATATATATATATATAATTGTAAGGAAATAACATATACAACAGCTTTGGCAACTCTCGTGGAAATAAATACAATGTGAAAGGAAATTATATACGGTATATATATATATATATATATATATATATATATATATATATACACACATATATATAGGCCTGGAGGGGTGAGGGTGTGTAAACCTTTGGATGTTTTTTCTATTTACATGTCCAAGATACAACTTTAGCATCATGCTTTGCATTTTTGTAGTATGATTTGAATATTGAGCGAGCGAGCAAAAAATATTCAAAATTTGTGAGGTCACAACTACATTGTAATATAAAATTGGGGAAACACAATTCTGATAGGGTTTCATTTGCAAAATTTCACAGTGAAAATAAGCTATATTTTATTAGGAGCGAGCGTAGCGAGCGAGCATTTGGGAATATTGGCTTTAATTCCCTTTGATTAGGGGAACATGTTATGTGAAAGGGAAACGTACTTATCATGGGGAAAGGACACTTATTAGAAAAATAAATGAATGTGTATAAAAGGTAGAAAAGACAGTTATCCGAGGTGAAAAGGGGAATTTATAAGAACGGAAAAATGTTCTTATAAAGTAGAAAAATTAAATCAGTGCCTATATATTACAAAGGAAAAAATGACTTGTTACATTAAAAGGGATAAATGCTCTTGTTGAAAATAGGATTATTTATCAAAGGTAAGGTGAGGGATGAGGGTAATTATCAAAATGGGCACTTATAAGAATATGGAACGGGAAATTATTGGAAAGAAAAATGGGGGTACTTATCTGAAGTTAAAGGGAAAAATAGAGGCACTGTGCCCACATGCAACCCCCGGAGCGGTGCTTCTGACCGGGTCTACATGTTATGATTGTAATTTCATCATTCTTCTGTGTATAGACACAGGTCATCATCCTCGATAAATATTGGGGGTGCTGTATTCCCCTCTTTCCTTACCACATTCGATTCCTGTGACTATATTTTCATTTCCATTTTGAAAATTGTTAGTATTACCAATAACATGAGTGTGGCAAATTTGCATTAAAAAGGAAAGTTACCGACTGAACCCTCTAAATCGAGAATAATTAGGTGGGCTACTTCAAGTACAGACCACCTTATGTTTTTGTACGATTTTTTTCTTTATTTATTATTTATTATTATTTTTATTTATTTTTATTTCTTCCCACTTTTTTGCACGCACAATATCTCCAAATTGGCTTATTCAATTGTATTCAAATTTGGTACGATGGTATATATAGCCTTTTGACAAGGCCTCGTGACTTGGCTATTTTCCTCGTCATGCTGTGCCTGAGATGAGACTAGCCGGCGACGAAAAGAATCAACACGGCCCGGGTGAACGCGCGATCGAGCGACTTTAGTCGCGAGGCCTTTTGGAACCTGGGTTTCCATCGTCCGATATGAATTATTCACGAGTTGACATTCGTATGCTAACACGCCTACCGAGGATTATCGACCAATCACAACGGTATCTGCGGGGCTTGCTGGAATGCTTGTCCTCCAGCTTGAGGTTGCGATCGAAGATAGTCCTTACACAACGGGATCGCCTGGTAAATAGCGCTTTTGCCATATCCCGTGGGAAGGCTCACAAATGCATCCTGTCCCTTGAGGACTGAAAGAATTGCCCTCAGTTGTAAGTCCTTGAAAGCTGAAATTTTCAGCATTTGCGAGGCAAATTCCGTGCTTTTCAGCAACAATTCTTCTTCGGACGCCATATTTGATGTAGCTTGCACGGGGTGCCGAGATGAAGGCGAATTTGCATACCAAATTTATGCTGATGTCATGCGAAGATACTTTCGCTGATTGGCTCCTACCTATAAGGTAGCAGATCCTCGCTAGGAACAAGGGATAGCATAAGAAATATAGGCCAGGTTCCAAAAGGCCCTCGCGACTCGATCGCGCATTCACCGGGCTGGGCGGCTAGTCTTGTTATGCAGCCACTACTAGCTTACTTGCCGAGAAAAATAGCCAAGTCACGAGGGCCTTGTCAAAAGGCTATGGTATATATGGTTGTTGTCTCAGCACAGACATTTTTTCAACATAGTCAATGTATCGTGACGTCATCTAGGCGCCATTTTGTAAAATTTTGAAATATGCTATATCTCTGCAATACAAAGTCATAACATAGCAATATTTGACATGATGCAAGTAAATTAAAAATGAAACTAATTGAACATAGGGCGCTTCGGTGAATTTGCGCGCGCGTAAAAACTGAAAATGCTCTAAATGGTCTATAATTAATTTTGGGCATATTTCAGGCCATTTTAAACATTTCAAAATTTTCCGCGCGTGCGCACATGCGCGCGCGTCAGTAGCCTTAAGTTCCGTATACAGCATGAAAATGACTCATCTTGGACTGTTTTAGCATTTTATAATTGATCCTACATGATTTCTAGAATATTTTCTTAAACGCGCGCGTACGCGTACGTACGCGCGCTTTGTAAAATTCTGACATATGCTATAACTCTGCAATACAAAGTCATAACAGCAATATTTGGCATGATGCAAGTTATTTAAAGATGATATTAATTGCACATAGGTTGCGTGCGCGTACGCGCGCGTAGGTGAAGGTGCGCGCACGCAAAATCTGAAAATGCTCAAAATGGTCTATAATTAAAGGCATTGATTAACTTTGCCCAGGATTGAAAAAAAAATCACTGTTCCAGCTAATGCTGTAATCATAATTGCAAACCTTTAGCTCAAACAGGAATCGCCTGAGTTTTATAAGCTGATCGGTCGTTTATATATCAAGATGTTTACGATTGAACATTGATGTCGGGATAGAGTACCACCGAACCCTAAAGAACTCTTACGGTTGGCATACCTCGCTCTATCACAGAATACCGTACGGGCTGGAAACCCGCTCTGAAATCGCCAAGCGCTGGTGCTTGGTTTTTGTGACTGCAGCGCAGCGAAGAAGCCGAGCGACTTGCGCTAGCGATTGATCGCGATTTTCTCTTTTTTAGGATAGTAAACGGGTTCCATTTTCTCTCATACTTTCACATATCCTTAATTATATATGTAGTTAGAGGACTGCACACAATTCACAGGCATTTGAGCTGATTTTATCATTTTTCACAAAGTTAATCAATCACTTGAATTTTGGGCATACATATTTCAGGCCATTTTAAACATTTTAAAATTTTCCATGCATGCGCGCGCGTCAATGGCCTTAAGTTCCGTATACAGCATGAAAATGACTTATCTTGGACTTTTTTTAGCATTTTAATTGATCCTACATGATTTCTAGAATATTTTCTTAAACGCGCGCGTACGCGTACGAACGTGCATACGCGCGCAAACGGTAAAAATGCCTTCTCTGCAATACAAAGTCATAACATAACCATATTTGGCATGATACAAGTTTATTAAAAATGAAATTGATTGAACATTGGTTGCGTGCGCGAACGCGCGCGTCGGTGAAGGTGCGCGCGCGCAAAATCTGAAATTGCTCAAAACGGTCTATAATTAATTTTGGGCAAGTTTCAGGCCATTTTAAACATTTCAAAATTTTCCGCGCGTGAGCGCATGCGCGCGCGTCAATGGCCTTAAGTTCCGTATAGAGCATGAAAATGACTTATCTTGGACTGTTTCAGCATTCTGATTGATCCTACATGATTTCTTATGTATTTTCTCAAACGCGCGTGTAAGCGCATGTACGCGCATACGCGCTCAAACGTTAAAAATGCCTTAGATTGACTGGAACAGACTTTGCATGTGTTATAGTTTATCGCTGAACATTTGCAATTGGTGCGTGCATTATAACCATTATAACCCTAGCTAGTATGCGCACGCGTGCAACAATATGTGCATGTACGCAAATGTAAAATATATTGGGGGATGGTAACACAGGCCCCCCCCCCCCCCTCACTTCAATTTAAAAAAATTGAAATAATACCTCCATATCCCTCCCAGATCAACACCCATGTCTGTATGATTTGAAGCAGATGCTTTCACTTTCTAGTAGTATAAAAATATATCGGGAAAATCAGAAGCAACGACGGAATTGTAGATAAATATTAATAAATTCCTATAAATCTACAATATTGTACATAAATAATATCTATATTGAAATAAAGAATATATAAATTTGAATAATATTGATAATTATTATTTGTATGAAGGGTTTTCAGGCGACCAGAAAAATTATATATCAAATTATATTTATCTACAACATATAATAGAAATGCATATTTTTTTTTTTTTTTTTTTTTTTTTGATCTGTAGGTCTTATTTTTCTGCTTCAATTGCAACCAAGTAATTTTGGGACTAGGCTTCACCTATAGGAGGTCCTCGGATTTTAGAATTTGCCGAGAATGGTAAGATATGCTCCTCATATTTTAAAATTTCCGGACAAGGGTAAAGACAAATTGTAATCTCTGATTGCAATCTTTAAAACTCAGAAATCTTTAAGTTTACCCTTCACCCCATCTAGCGATGCCCCTGGTTATGATTTACAAGTACATTTAGGTAACACATGTACAAATCTTACATTTACCACAAAGCGTACATATTCAGATATACAACTGCATATTTTTTTTAAAGGTTAGTATTTATGAGCCTTCACCATAATTGAAATAATTTTCACATTACCTACACCGGAATGATATTGTTTATAGCCCTGTTTGCTCTCATATTTTTCTCAAACTGAGCCCAAAAAAGTTCCTGTCCGTCTTCATCATTCTTCCACAACAGGTAAGGTTTGTTCCTACTCAGAAACAACCTGACAAGGTAAGGCAGGTGATCATCATCTATGTCCTCTATAAAGATCAAGATGACTTTGTCCAGTCTTGTGTCATTGAGATGCTCAAGTGTCATGCGAAGCTTGGTCATGAACCAGGCGTCATCTTTAGACTGGTTGCTTAGCAACAAGACAGTCTTGAAGCTGTTCTCAATGGCATCATAGATGGCGTTGACATAGAACATTCCCAGTTGGAGGTCTTTGTCTCCGTAGATGATGTTCTGCAGGTGTGGCATCCTCTCCTCCAGGGCAGGTTTCATGACCTGGTCGACCCATTCCTCTTCCCCTTCATGGAACATGAGGTTGAGATGAAACTCATAGTTATCTTCATTGAAATCTTCCGCATTTTCTTCATAGCCAATGACGGCTAGCTTGAGGAGGAAGAATTTGTGATTAAGCCACCACCGTTTGTGGTACGAAATTACGCAGAGAAATCCAACCATGACGCCCAATAAAGATAACGTAGTTATAAGTAAGATGTTGACGCCGCAGAAGTTAGTCGGATCAAACATTAAGATTGGCAAGTCAACAAATTCTTTGAAAGATGTTCTGTAACATTTAGTTTGATTGGCATGTCTGAGGTTTATGTTTCTTTCATGAAGCCAATTAATAAACCAGCTTAATTCACAGGTACAGGACAAAGGATTAGCTGAAATATCAATTACTAATGTGTCATTGGTAGGGAAGAATGTATCTGTCTGTACTTTAGTCAATCTATTACCTGACAGAGAGAGGTTACGTAGATGTGGAGTTGTCAAGAAGATGTTTTTGTCCAGGACCTCTAATTTGCCATTTCGAAAGTAGAGGGATTCGAGAGAATCCAACCCCGAGAAAAAAATTGGGGAGGTTATTATAATATCATTTTCATCGACAAACAAAGTCCTCAAAGATGTTAAGCCGTTAAAAATCCCCTGTTTTAGAGTTGCTATATTTGCTGCAGATAGATCAAGCAAATGGAGTTTGGTTAAAGATCTGAAAACTCCAGGTTCCAAACTGTCCAGAAAGTTTCCCTGCAGGTATAGTTCCTTTAGAGACACAAGCCCATCAAATAGAGATGACTGTGTTACATTGTCAAATACTATTAGATCTGCACTGTGAAGATTATTGTAGCACATGCGTAGCTCTTCCAGAGATTTAGTCCCTGTGAACTGATTAATGGAGCTCAGAAATGACGTGTCTGCATGTGAGATATCTAAAGTGATAAGTTTCTTCATATGACTGAACACTCCATTGAAAGTTACGGATTTTTCAGAATTGAGGTAGAGTCGTTTAAGTGATGGAACATTACTGAATGTCTGTGCGGAGTATGATTTTATATTATTGAAGGATACATCTAGCATTTGTAGGTTAGCTAGCCCTCTTAGCAGATCTCGGTTCATTTGGATAAAACCGTTATTGGAAAGTTTAAGAAACGCTAGTGATGTATTATTCCATACCTGATAATTTTCTGTGCGTTTTAATTGGTTATTTGATAGGTCAAGCTTGCCGAGTGCTGAAAGACCTTGGAATGTCGTAGGATTTAATATGAGAATATCATTATTGGTAATGATCAAATCACGCAGTTGAAGGTTACAAGAAAACATGCCAATGTTTAAGGATGTGATGCTATTCGCAGATATGTCTAAGTATGTCAAGGAATCAAGTCCACAAAAAGATTTGACAGTCGCATATGAAATCTTATTGTTTTTAATTTTAAGGGTTTTTGTTTGATTAAAACCCGAAAAGGCGTAGGGCGGAATGGAAACGATGGCATTTGCACTCATATCCACCGAATCAATTTTAGAGGAACTAGCGTTGGAGAGACAGCAGTTATCGAGTGGAATAATCTTTTGTATTTTACAGCTGTACACTGACAGAAAAGAAATGTGCATATTGCCCAGAAAAGAACTTACTCGGAATTCCTTCAGTTTGTTAGACCTAAGATAAAGTGCATCCACTCTCTTGAGGTATGTGAAAAGCCATGGTGGTAGATTTTGTAGTTTATTTTTTGAAAATGACAGTCGTTTTAGAGAAAAATTTCGAATAGGGTGAAAGTCTGAGGCTTGAAGAGAAGAAATCGCATTTGCTCTCATTTCAATCATAGATATATTACTTGAATTGGAAAAACCTACGAAGTCGGCTATCTGAATATCATTGCGATCGAGATAGACTTTCTGCAGCCGTCGAAGCGTGACCAGTGCGCTAGTAGGTACGAATGATAAATTGTTGTTCGAGAGAATGAGTTCGGATAAAAACTGGTTTGATTTAAAGATATTGCTATGTAGGTATGTAAGATTGTTTCCTCCCATAGACAATGTTTGCAAATTAGTAAGCGGCAAGAATGTCCCGACATCTAGATAAGAAATGAGATTTTCTTTCAAATTTAATACAGTTAGTCGCCGAACATGATGAAATGAATCATTCCGTAAGGCTCTAATTTGGTTGACAGATGCATCCAGTGTAATCGTGTTGCTCGGAAGATAATCTGGAATTGAAGTCAGTTCTAGATGCACACAGTAAGCGGTTACTCCACGAGTACGGTTCTTCAGTAGACAACGCTTGGGGTGCATCTCTCCTGCAGATACCACAGAATGTTCCTTGATGGCTGCGACCAGCACCCATACCATCAACAAGGCGATGAGAAAATACTTGTTGCATGGAGTTGTAGAGCTATTCCTCGGACAGTAAATTGCCATGTTTGCTGCAGGTCCCAAGCAATAATAATAATTTTTAAAAATCAACTTTAACTTGTTTTCTTCAACTTTCTGCTCCTATCCTTCAAAGCGTCGGGATCGCCTGTCAGATTTACAGATGAGTTAAAGAGATAATGGAAAGCTACAGATGTCTACATAAGAGTGTCGTGTGGAAAGGATAGCAGAGACCTGTCGCGTGAAATACGCCTCAGGCGGACAATCTTCGACAAGAGGAAATACTTTGGAAATTTAGAAATGATAGAAATCGAATCCCAAGTGTGCCTTTTTTTTTTAAATAAATTATCTTTTATGTGTGGTATTAACACTAATTAAGTATATGCATTATTCAAATTTGTGACAGGTGTGAAACTGGTTGGAACCAGAAAGGATTCCTTTGAATCACAAGGTTCAGTTGCATTTTATTTCCTTATTACTACATGTAGTCCCGAAACTACGCATTGAGAATTTATCATACTTAGAATGATAATGGTGATGAGAAACTTGTCTGATTTATTTGTCACATATGTTCTTGAGCTGATAATTGGTGTCATATAGCGTGGTAAATATATGAGCAGAAACACAACTCCGCTGTCGAACTGATTAATAGATTTACATAAACCTGGACTGAATTTGTAAAGTTTTATTATTGCATCCTTCAGCTTGTAAATACCTATCACACCACTTTTCTTCATATACTATAAGCGCACAAATAAAATTGAGCGTTTCAATCCCATGAGATCACACTGCG
The DNA here is from genome assembly GCA_025618425.1 of Heliocidaris tuberculata. Lineage (NCBI taxonomy): Eukaryota > Metazoa > Echinodermata > Echinoidea > Camarodonta > Echinometridae > Heliocidaris > Heliocidaris tuberculata. The sequence goes on from CM046840.1 coordinate 41,949,845, forward strand.
CCTTTCCAAGTCTGTAACGGTGATATGATATTAATATAGTGTCATTACATGTATTCTTATTTTTTGCACAGCGGCTTAGCTAAGGGGGAGCACGGACACCTTCAATCGAATAGAAAAAACAAACAGCAACAACAACAACAAAGTGGAAAGGAGGAGGGAAAGTAGATGATACGACCCTCCCTACACCTTTGCGTTTCGTCCCCCTGAAATTGTAAAACAAACAACCCCCCACTATTTGGCCCCCAGTGACTGGACCAAAACTTTGCTATCGCTGGCTGCAAATGCTTCACAATTTACTAGAAATAAAGAAGATACATGAACCACATCATTAGAACACGGATGGTCTCATAAATCGCTTATTCAGGTGACGGAATGGGACTAGTGTGTCCACAAAAGTTTATTTACCAGCCCAAAATGAGTCACTGAAAATGAAAATTCGTGACACGGGTGTAAGTTGTTGCCCCCTCCATGCACCTTACCTCTCTTTCTCATTCTCTTTTTCTTTCGCTATACCTTCAGACTCTCCCGTCCACCTCCCCCCCCCCCCTCTCTCTCTCTCTCTCTCTCTCCATTTCTTTCTTTCTATCTCTCTCTGTCTCTCTGTATCTATAATAATGTACAAAATGTATATACAATGTATGTATTATATAATATATATATATATATATATATATATATATATATGTATATATATATATATTGTGTGTCTTAATCTCTATATTTTGTTATATCTTATTCCCTCTATTCCCCTCCCCCACCCCCACCCCCCCCCCCCCCCTCTCTCTCTCTCTCTCTCTCTCTCTCTCTCTCTCTCTCTTTCATTCCCCACTCTTATTTCTCTATTCACAATCTGTCAAGCTGTGTCTATATGGATACTGTCCCTTGTGCTTCGGGATAAAAGCGTTGTTGAAGTGTGTGAAACGAGTCGCGATGCTTTATCATGAGTTTAAAGTCTTACTTTCTCCCACTTGAAGATACTGTTCTTACTTAATTAGGCCTATATTTTTCATCTTTAATGAGCTCTTTTCTCTAACGTATGTCGTTACCAATATATCAATCAGAAGTGTCTTGAAGAAGTCCAGATGCTTATCATTTTCTTAGATGCTCAATAATAATCTATCTATATAATGTAGATCCATGCAGGTATCATGCCATATTCACGTATGCCTACACAGCCACTATTATGATATACCCTTCATGATGATGAATACATTTAATCACTGTTTTTTTTTTTTTTTTTTTTTTAATGTTCATGTGATAGGTCCTGTCTACTTTACAAATCTTATATTCATGTATAGGCCTATATAGTATAGTGAAATTGATGTGTGCCTCCTGTAACCTCCTCACCTCTTCCGGTTCCGCCACTCCATTACATATATATATATATATATATATATTTATTTTTTTTAATGTATATATATATATATATATATATATATATATATATATATATATAATGTGATGATGTTGAGTCTACTTTTACCATTCGCTTTGGTTTGGGTGATATAGAACATAGTAGGATGAATTCAAACCAAAGAAGAAGTCGAAAGACGAAAGCTTAAATTTCCTGAGTATTCTGCGTCATCTTTGGTTTGAATTCATCCCACTATATATATATATATATAATTTTATATATACATACATATATATTTCGAGTTAGATATTTTGAGTTAGGTCAGTTACCCCCTTCCCCCCCCCCCCCCCCCCCCCATCCCCTCCCGTCGCTATCATCAACCCGGGAAGAAATATGCGTCCTACTTTCGGGTATGCATTTTTGGGAGGCATTCGTATATTTACAGTTCTAAATAAAGAGCCACAGTTATGTCTGAAACGTCAGCCTTTCGCCAACATCATTCAGTCCCCTGCCCCAACCGGGGAGCATTATCGTAAGAAGATCTAAATAAAGTCGCGTGCCTTTCAAAAAATGATTTATGAAGGATTCGAAAAGAGGGAATGAAGAAGTCTTTGTTTGGACGTTGTTTAACGAGATACGAAAATTATTAGATAGTTCTTCATAAAGAGATTCTGTAGTTCAAGTGCTGCTCGTAAAGCTATTGGGTAAACTTGGTAGACGTGGAGACGGACGGTTATTTTGTGATCATGACAATTGACTTCTATTGCTTTGAATACAACAATTTTTTTTTTCAATATCCCCCTTTTTTTTCTTTTTTCCTTTTTTTCTTGGTAAATAGTATTTCCTATTTTTTGTAAAGGATTGTCACGCCATCAAGCTTTGCTTATGTGATAATCCTTATGAATGATTCATTTACGTTAACTATACAATGTAATTACTTTACTTGATAATGTATTATTATTTGTCTGTTATGTTATAATTATTTTGTAAAATATGTTTGAAGAAAAAAATCATAAAGAGAAATAAATCAATGTGATAAATTTGCTCTTTTACAATGGTTATCATATTGAGTATACAGTGGGGTGGAATGGCGCTTTGAAAGGGGGATTTAATTATCCTAATCATTACATTGTTAGAGTTGCAATTGCTCGTAGAAACCCCAGACGTTGAGTTCGAAATCGATTCCATAATTTTTCATAGTTGTAAAAGCAAACATTATTATATGCTAACAATACTATATAATAATAGTATATAATGTGTGCTATTATTGTATGCTAACAATGATATAATAATAGCACAGATGATGTAGGATTTTCTACTCAAAAGTATTAGTGACCTTTAATTTTAGGTATTCAGCTCTAAATCTGTAAAGAAAACATGTAAAAATGGTTCATCTTGATGAAATATGGCTGCTGTTTCGCTCCAATATTTTGTACTGCAAAGTTGAATTAAGTAGAATCCGAATCGTAAATGTGAGTCAGATGAAAATCAAGTAAACATCAACTAACTGAATAGCGATTTCTTTCTTTTTTGTTGCTTGAATTGATTTCAACACTTTTATCGATGGCCTATGATCTTGCGAAAACTAGAAATCATTCCCAGCTCATTTCCCAATATAATACTGAATAAATCCGACTTTTTGTTTTATATTCCTTACTCTTCTTCAGATTTCTCTTTCCCGCATTAGAATGATTGGGTTAGTTTGTTTATGGTATGAGGGCGCTCTTATTGCACTGTTGTATGTTAATAATATCTATCTCAACTTCTTTTTACAAATCTCACCCCCCCCCCCCCTTCCATCTCTCTCTCTCTCTCTCTCTCTCTCTCTCTCTATCTTTCTCACACACAAATTCACATACACTCACACACACACACACACACACACTCTCTCTCTCTCTCTCTCTCTCCCTCTCGCTCTCTCTCTCTCTCTCTCTCTCTCTTCACCTAACCATTTCCCCCTCCCTTTCTTTCTTTTTTTTTTCTCTCGGCTGTTATCCTCCTCATCATTATCTTTCACTTTCTCTTTAAAAAAAAAATGGATATGGGGTGAACAGGCACGAGTCATACGTCTTGTATCGTGCAGATATTCAGAAATAAACTAATGTAGTAACGAAAGAGTTGGACATTTCGATGATTAGATGATGGACACAGAAATTGGGAAGGACCGCACAGGAGCTGAATCTTGTCACAAATTTTCTTGGTCATCTATTATCGCTCTATGGCCAGCGTAGCCAATCCGTGACTCAGAGTGTAAACAGTTCAATCGAGAACGGTTTAAAGGCAGAATATCTTCTCTTCCCCCCCCCCCCCCCTCTCTCTCTCTCTCTCTCTCTCTCTCTCTCTCTCTCTCTTTTAAGGAGGGAAGGGGGTGAATTTTGCAAATCTCATGAAATCTGGAATAAAAAGGCATTAAATACCCATACAATAACATTCTCGAATTCTTATAGTCATTTGTCCAGTCACTTTTGTGACGATTTGGGATTTTGTAACGAAACCAATCATTCCTTGTGTAACAAAATCAGTCTTGCCAATTTATTTCGTTGACGAAAACAGCTATAGGGCTTATTTCGAGAATTAATTACAAGTCATTCAAGTGTCATGAGTCAGTAAGAACAGTTAGATTGATTTATTCACAGAGTCTATGAAGAACACATGTTGATGCCATATTAATAGCTATATTATTGGACGACTTTCTGATAATTCAATTCGATATATATATATACAACGATGAATTATTACACGAAAATTTAGTTTACATTTACTATACTTGGGGAATTCTTAAACACTATTCATATACAGCAGTATTTATAGAGCTCTAGGTCTATATTAATTTTAAAGGAGTGCAAAACTGGTACCTTACCTTTAAATCATCACGAACGTGTGTTTTAGCACCACCATGAAAGAGTTACAAATTCAAAACGCAATGAAAGTAATCCCGAGATGGAAATATTTTCCCCCTCTGGCGGTCGTTATCAAAAAGTGAATATCATATTTTGACAACGCGCTAGATGTGTCCAGTCTCCTTCTTCAGCCTCTATGTGCCACGCTGCAGTGCTTATAAATGATATCTGTGAAATTTCTAAGGTTAACCGAGATAGGCCCATTAATATCATGATTTGTTTGTTATACCTGCTATAACATGAATAACTCGATCATTTGGTCTTATTCACTCAAATTCTGGTTGTCATGGTTGTGTGTTTATTTGTTGTTGTTTTTATGGGAGGATCAAGGGGGCCGAAACGGCCGCAACCCCGTCTATAACATGAAGAACTCGATCATTTTTTTCTTGTCCACACACATGTTCATGTGTTTGTTTATTTTACATGGGCGGATCTGGGGGTCGAATAGCCACCCCTCCTCTCCACCAAATCAATCTCCCACCCTCCTTTCAGACAGTTATGGACACACCTATAGGGGTAAAGACAACCCTTTCAGAGCCTTGGGAGGACCGACAGGCTCCCGAAATCATGATCCTGGGAAAATAAATGCCCCCACCCCCTTCCTTTCAGACAATCATGGAACCACCCTTTTTTTTTTCTTGTTGTTGTTGTTGTTGTTGTTTCTGTTGTTTGTTTGTTTGGGATTTTTGTTTGTTTGTTTGTTTGTTTGTTTGTATTAGGATGAATATGGAAAGAACCGGCCCCGGTGTCTATCCACAAAACTAAATCAATGAGAAAGTTCCAGCTCTTGCAGGTCAAGTCATGGTCACTCCATGTGGGCAGTGCTTGTCCAGATGGGGTCAAGTGTTATTGGTTTGGTGATCACCATGGTCTTTCTTAGCTTTCCGACCAGGTGGACAAGAACCCGGTCACAGGAAGACCATAGTGGTTAAGTGCATGATAATAAACGTCATCTGCTAAAGATCAAAACATTTTTCACTAAAAAAATATCGTACCCTTATCCGGTATTCTTAATCTCGGTGTGCAGTGAGTTCTTTCAATTGTAATTTAGTATTCTAAATTCTTCTGCTCTATTTTCCTTCTTACCAGCATTATGATAAGAATTACTAATCTCCCTCGGTTTTCTTCTTCTTCTTCTTCTTCTTCTTCTTCTTCTTCTTCTTCTTCTTCTTCTTCTTCTTCTTCTTCTTCTTCTTCTTCTTCTTCTTCTTCTTCTTCTTCTTCTTCTTCTTCTTCTTCTTCTTCTTCTTCTTCTTCTTCTTCTTCTTCTTCTTCTTCTTCTTCTTCTTCTTCTTCTTCTTCTTCTTCTTCTTCTTCTTCTTCTTCTTCTTCTTCTTCTTCTTCTTCTTCTTCTTCTTCTTCACTCTTCTTCTTCTTCTTCTTCTTCTTCTTCTTCTTCTTCTTCTTCCTCTTCTTCTTCTTCTTCTTCTTCTTCTTCTTCTTCTTCTTCTTCTTCTTCTTCTTCCTCTTCTTCTTCTTCTTCTTCTTCTTCTTTTTCTTCCTTTTCTCCTTCTTTCTCCTTCTTCTCCACTCCTTCATTTTCTCTCTGAATAGTATTCTGTTCATGCAATGTATTTTCTTTTTCTTTGTCGTCTTCTTAATAATCATCTTCTCTCCATCCCCTCCTTAAAGGTTCCCTTCTATGAAATTCTAATTCTTGTTATTTTGTACATGATACACATCTAAATTGAAAAATGACATCCGTTTGCAATGAATACGTATCTAAATATTTTTAAAATAATATTTTCCCCCACGTATTCAGGCCTAAACGAGTCTGCTAAGCTCCGCCCCCTTTTAAACCCCGAATTCTCGTTCTTCGAGCATGATTGACGTGTGACGTCACAAACCGACATCGCCGGTGCTTGTTTACAATATCTTCCATATATCACGCGTGCAAACTAACTTGCAGTTATATACCACCTCGAAAACCATCTCTAAATCGAAGTATGCAGCAACGCTGTGTCTTTGCAGGTTGCAGCAACATCACAAAGGAGGGTGTAAGTCTACATTTATTCCTCAAAGACCCAAATATTAGAAGAAAATGGACCTCAAAAGTGAAACTAACTCGCGTCAATTGGAAGGGGCCGAGTGACCGCAGTGTCCGTGTGTTCCGAGCACATTTGTGCGGAGGACTTCCTCGATAGTACGGGGCTGCATGCGGCGTTTGGCATCAAGAAGAGGCCGTCCCTGAAGCAAGATGCCATCCCCAAAATCAAACTTGATCTACGGTATCTATTGATCATATATCTATTGATCAACTATCACTGTACCTACACTAACTTAGTCTACCGGTACTTATTATTCATAGCAGCACAATAAAAAACATGCAAGGTAACAGGAGAGCTAAGGGTTTTCTGGATATCAATGTTAGAATTTACTAGAAACAAAACGCTACCACCCCATGCACCAGTAAAACCCTACCCAAGCCCAGGCCAGGCAGGGTCAGCAGGCGAACGACCGAACGGCACGGCGTGTACACCTGCGCACGTCGAGCTCACTGCCTCGATCAGCTCTCAGCTCAGCCTCATCAGGACTGGGGCATTTTGCAAGCGCAAACAAGATTCATAATTGGTGGATATGCGTAAATTAAAATTTAATCGGCAATCTAATTATCAAAAGGAATTACTAGTTATAATTCCCAAGTCTCCCGTCGATATCTTCTCCGTTATTGAAATCAGGGACGTCTCTGTCATATAATCAGAATCCGACATGTCTGGTTCAAACAAATACGGCCGTGCCCCTAATTCCTCTTTTATTTCTTCTGTCTGAAGAAGATGTTATCGTTCGTTGATATAGGATTAAAAAAAAAACTAAACTCAAGGGCTGTAATGGCACGAAGTCGAAGCTAGGATCTACACGAAGTTCAATAGCCTACACACACACTTTCAGCTTGCGTGGAGTCAAGCATTCTGAGTGTGACGTCACATGACGTCATCGATCGCTGGACCGATTTTCCAAAATTTTTAGGGGCGTTCCCAATTAGTTTTTTATTTTCAAGTTTACAGATTAATGAATGGAATTCAGGTAAAATGGTTGACAGATCTGGATTCACAGTAGAAAAGTCTACTAATTGAAGTTTCTTTGTAATTCCATAAAAGGGAACCTTTAAGTTCTCTTCTACATTTTTCCTGGTCTTTCTGTTGTTTTGCCTTCCTCTGATCTTTCCCCCTTCATCCCAATTCTAGGAGGAGCCCCCTTGTAACTAGTAGTGAGGCACCTGTTTAGACTAATTCTGTACCTCTGACATGTTCTTTTTCTAATTTCCCTAATCATTTGGACTATATATCTATCAGAATATACATCTACTTATCTATTTCATGTCTCTACTTATCAAGGTGCTAATAATTTCTGGCAGATCCTCCTACATCGCCTCCATCGCGCCATGGGTGGGCATATTGAATCACGTTACCCCCAGGGACAAAACATAGTGACATGACAAATTATACCCCAGTGTAGATTACAACATATTCCTGTACGCGCGGGACTACAGATCATGAACTTGGAAATCAATCCATTGTTTAGACTCGCGTATCCATTTGCCGATGAGGTGACGTTCTTGTTTTTGAGCTGGTCCTGAAGATTAAACATGACCATATCACTTTTGGTGCACGTGCAGGTCACCATGGAGCAGCGATATTTCACTCAAAGAAATGTGTACAATTGAGTGCAATGAAAAAGAATACGTGTCACTTTGCCTAGTTAATCAACCCTTATACGAAATAGCAAAATAATAATTTAAAAAACACCCTTTTTTGCCCTGGGGTTAAAGACAGTGTAGGGTTGTCAAATTCCGATATGCCTTGGCTAGCTTTAGCATGCATGTCCTAAACCTGACATTTTGCTCACTGTATATCTCACTGATGTACACACAGAGGCGTATCTAGTATATCGTATAAGTTGGCGACGCCCCCGCCCCCCCCCCCCACACACACCCCTCCCGCTCGAGTGTATTTGTCGACAAACATTAGCACCTCATACCCGTGACCCGTAGGTAAAGTCATGACGTCAGTCATCTTCAAAGGTCAAAGGGCGTCACGCTGGGTCAAGAAAATCATCTATTCTAATCGGTTTACAAAGTCTGTGACATTTTATATCATGAACGTGAATTCGTGATAGGTGAGGGCTTGTAGTTGTACGTCGATAAAAGCTGACTCGTGACCATGTTTTTCAAAGGAAATGATGTTTATCAATATAAGGTGTTATACCTGGCTGTACCCTCATCCCTCCCCCCAAAAAATTATATATATATATATATATATATATATATATATATAAAATTATATATATGTATATATGAGGGGGGATTCTATTCCATTTACCTTTCATTGGATTTATCGGTCGAGAATAGTGGCTGAGATATTAACTTCTGTCAAATATTTGTAAAGAATGATTTAGTAATTGATCATACATATTATCTATTTCCCTTTGAATAATTCTTTTGTCCCTATCCCTACCCTTGCCACGACCTCTCTCCAATCTCTCTCCCTTCCCCCCCCCCCCCCCCCCCCCCCAGTCTTTTGTATTTCCTTACGTATACATTTACCTGTAATTTCTTCCTTGGCAATTATTTTCCTTTGATTTCGTCACCCTGACATTTGCGATTTCGTCACATTTCGTCACCCGTATCTAGTGGCATTGTCATCTGTCTTGCAATGTAGTATTTTAATCATGCGTTTGTTTATTCATTGTGCTGGATTTTTCCAATAATTCTTCTTTTTATTCCTGCTTCTACTCACCCTTTGTAATCCTTACTCCTCATAACTGAGATAATAGAATACTTCTGTACTGACAATATTTTCTTATTCTTTCGTGTTTTCTTTAAATAATCATTTTCATATCTCTTTTCGTGTCTACAATCTACATATTTTCACTCTTCTCCTTCTTAGCATCAAGCTTCAAGTTCACCTTCACGATACACCAGTAAACCTCTTTAAAACTAAAACAAAACACTCTTTCCTCTTCCTCCTTGCGAGTTCCTATTCTCCAGCGATGCTAGGGTAATTGGTGCCCGGTGCTCTCCCCATGGGACTGGCGACTAAAACTGAACGTGTCCCGCCGACTCGCATCAATATATTGATTTTATTTTCAAGATGGGAGGATTTTAGCAGCTATCTGCAACACATGACTAACGAACAACGAGTTTTATGATGTGCAATTGGTATCAATTTTAGTAATTAAAAAAAATTAATTGCTATTAACTTGTAATCAATTCAACTAAGATAATCGTTGATATTCAGGCAACCGCCCCATCAAGTTCGGGCAACGAGGTCGTCTTTTTGTATCTCATCTCATATATTTTAATGACTGAAAAGTCTGAAATAAAGAATGCTATGAATTGCTCGTTATACGATGTATCACTATTGGAGAAATTCAACATCCTTTTTCAAGTGGAAAGGGCAAGAGACGACAGCCCCAAAGCGAAATCGTGCCCCGCTGCCCCTTTCGGGCTACAGGAAGGTTCTTTCGTTGTTGTTGTTGTTGTTGTTCTTTATTTAATTATTTTTTATTCAATGTTCTAATCAGAGATAAATCTCTACCAAGATTGGACAATTGTATTATTTTTTTAGGAATACATTAACTGTTAGATTTCAGAATTGTATTGAACCAGAGGCAGAATACTAAAGAATATATATTTCAGTACGACATGTACGAGCTAGGGTATTTTGACTTGTCACAGACCAAATCTTTCTCCCCCCCCCCCTCTCTCTCCCTCTCTCTCCCTCCCTCTCTCTCTCTCTCTCTCTCTCTCTCTCTCTCTCTCTCTCTCATATCACTTTCTCCCATAACATTCTATACAACCGCCAAAGGTGTCTGCCTCCTGAAATACGAGCCAAAGATTATCTTAATTATCATACATCAGAACTATTACACCAAAAGGAAATGTTTTGAATTCCATCTTATGCCACCCTTGGGACACTAAATTCGCTTCTAAGTAAGTAAATTCAGTGTAATGGTGCGGTTAGGATGATCATCACAATCCTTTAAAGAAAGCAAATTCAGCAATTATTGCAGAATGGAGTAAACTAATTGCTGAACGGTCAGAAGACAGCATGACCAATTGACACCTTTTTTTTTTTGCTTACAACTATATGATGCAATTCATTCTTTAGTCGTTAGACTGTACCGAGAAACTGGTTGGTGTATAAGGACGTGCGTCGTACTTTCCAAGGAAACAAGGATGTTTTTCGTCATCTTGTTAATTATGTTAACGTTGAACCTCCAACTTAAAAAAACAATATTAGACAAACTGTGTGACAAATGAAAATTTATCACACTTTAAACTTCATGAAATCATTGGGCAGGCTTTCCGAAATGAATCCCGACAATGTTCCATAAAATCTAAACAGATTATGTTGCACATCATTAGAACTTATCAGTAGCTATAACTATAGAGAAGACCTTTGCGGGGGAAAAAAGAGCAAAAAGAAAAAAAAAGAAGAAAGAAACCACCACGAAAAGGTGAATATAATTTGTAAACGGAGAACACAAAATGGAGGAGAAAAATAAAGAATAAAAGTAAGTAAAAGGAGAACCTAATGATGATGAAGCAAAATTTTTGTGCCACACTTCTGATGCATTACTTAAAATCTATGAAGAAAACGGCAAAACACCTCGAACTTCCTGATGGTAATTGCTGTAGACTTTTCCTTATCGGCGGAGCCTTGGTATTAGAGACGCGCGACCACCACCACCACCACTGGTCTACCATTTGCTATTGTTCACGCTCGCCCGTGATATAAAGGCACCCTACCTGTTACTCGACCGCAGAAGACCTGGGCGCGCAACGACGGTCGCTCCTGGGGGCATAAGTTGGACCTCGTACCCATTAGACGAGCTGCCATGTCCAATTCCGAAACGTTAATTCTCCGTTACATTGACTTCTCAATAACTTAACTTGTCCAGAATTCACTTCGTGTGCGGAAAATTGCTTCTTTTTCTAGGTCATATAGGTGAAGAGCTTGTTTGGTTTCCTCTTAAAATCCACATTGTCCACTTTTTAAAAGCCTATCAAGTTGTGGAATGTGAAATTGATTTTTACTTCTTCAGAAAGTATAAAACCTCTTTAGAACCCAGTAATAAGCTGGAAATTGCTTTTTCTGTAGTTGAATAATGAATAATTTGATTTCTGATAAAAATCCACAATGTCCACTCTGTGCGAGCGTATCAAATTTTTGATATTTTGTAGTTCTGTATAAAATTATAAGCCAGAGAATTTACCCCTTTTATGTGTGAATTACCAGTGTTTTGATATCTATATCTTTGGGAGTATATATCATGTTTTGATGCCCGATAAATTTTTCTTTCTTTTCTTTCTTTCTTCTTTTTTTTTTTTTTTTTTTTTGTGTGGAAAGTGAGATTTAAACTGTTTATGAATCCATCGAAATATGCGTAAAAGAGCTTTTTCTGTCCACTTTGAGCTTATCACGTTACGGAATGTGGTTATCATTTTCAGTACTTTTAAAATGAATTTTAACCTCTTCAAAATGCATTTATATATTCTTTAAAATGCATTTTAAAAGTGAATAATAGGTACCTTGATATCTAACGAAATCCGCTTTGCCCAGAACGATCGTATAGAGTTATGGAATGTGAAGTTCTTTTCGTTTGTATTATTCTGTAAAGATTTGAAAATGAACCTGAAAACCATTTAGTATGCCGACTGTAAATCAAACAATATTGGAATAAGAGGTGTCGTCGTGGGGTGGTTTAAAACACTTGACTGGAGATACTACAGAGGTCGGGGGTTCGATCCCCGGCACGGCACTTATGTCCTTGAGCAAGGCATTTTATCTACACTGCTCTTTTATGGTATATGTAAATAATTTGTGTTTGATTACCAACGTTTGTGTGTGTGTGTGTGTGTGTGTGCATGTGCGTGCCCTTACATAGATACACTTGTGGGGTAAAGAAAACAAAAGAGCACAATGATGGCCTTTATTCCGTCATGCTTGTGGGGTACAAAATACAATAGGAGAAGTGCTTGTGGGGTACAAAGTACAAAAGGAGAAAACAATACAGTTCCCCACAAGTCAATGTGTGTGAGGGTGTGTGTGTGTGTGTGTGTGTGTGTGTTTTCAAAATCTTGGGATTAATGCAAATCAATTGCTCCAGATAATTGATATTGCTCATGCCATACCAACTAGTTGGAAAAATGCTACTCCTTCGGTCAAATTTATGAAAATTGATTTTGTTGACTTTGATATAAACATGAATATTGCTGGGCAGGAAACAACTTTTCAGGTAGTTAAATCTAGAACTATTTATAACTGTTTTATCAACAATTTACGTGAATCGTATAACTTAACAGTAAAGGATGGTCACAGCAATTTCAACTTTACAGATAAAGAAATATGTACTTTTTTCATCCGAGCAAGGAACACAACTCTCATTAGAAAACAAAGGGAATTTCAATTTATACTTTTACATGGAGCTATATATACAAAAGAACATTTGATGAGGTTTGGGTTTGTGAGGGACAAGTATTGCTCATTTTGTTATAAGGAGATTGAGTCTTACTTTCATATATTTCTGAACTGTGCGAAAGTGAAACCGTTATGGCAATTTTGTATTGAATATTTTGGCTTGGCTGAATTAAAAGATATGAATTGGGGGGATATATACATGGGATTACCTGGTAATTCAAATAGAAATAAATGTGTAAATTCTTTGGTCATGTTTATTAAATATGCAATTTTCCATTCTAGGGCTCAAGGCCAGGTTCCTTCATCTACAAAAATACAAAAATATATAGCTGATTGTATAGAGGAAGGAAAAAATCTAGCAACGAAGGCAGGGAAGTTACATTTACACTTACAGAAATGGGAAGAACTGAAAGTGAATAAGGATGTGAATGTGAGCAGGTATGATGTGTCTAGTGTTGTGCGTGTGTAAACCTTGGTATGATTGTTGGATGTTAGTGAGTGTGAATGTGAATGTTGTGAAGGGGGGGGGGGGGGGGGGGGGGGGTTTAAGTAGTGAAAGGGGTAACAAGGTATACCGATGAAGGGTTTATATAAAAATATGCATTATGTTACTTTTCATGAATGATCATTTTCCCCTTCTCTTGGGTAAATTGTTAAATGCACATCTTATTATTTATGATATGAATATAACATGAAGAATTGTATTTCATTTAATTATACCGTAATTATACACTTTTGTTTACCCCTTTATTCATTTAAAGGAGATCTTTATATGAACTAGGAAAATAACAAAAAAGAAAAGAACATTAACATATTTTGAATGAAAGATCATTTGCATTGAATATTATACATTGTGGGACATAGGGAGGGGGTATAGGGCGTACGTTAGTGTTTGTCAATATATTATTTACTTAGTGATTTCATTCCAACATTCTTCCATGCTTGTCTTGTGAATAATTTATGAAAACGAAATGAAGATTTGTATTTGTTTGAAATTATTTACATTTATTTTATGTAATGATCTATTTTGAATGAAATCTCTAATAAAATATTTTGAAAAACAAAAAAAAAGTGTGTTTCTTAAAAAGAAACTATTGGAGTAAGATTTCAATTATTGATTGTCAAATATATAATTGCCAATGAAAATAATGATTCTCAGAACAGTCTCCCGTATTTGCCATATCTTTTTTTCTTCTTCTTCTTCTTTACAACCGTAATTTAGAGTGCAATTCACAGTTAATATTTCACATTTTGGGGGTTATCTTTGACGTATTGTACATCTAAGGTGTTTCGAAATTTAAAAAAATAACAAAACTAAAACAAACAACGGGTGACATAATCCTCTCCAAAATAATAACTGGATGTAGTTTTTTAGTTTTCCAAAAATGTACTTTTACAAAAAGGATTTAGGAAAGAAACTTTTTTTTTTCTTTCTTTCTTTTAATACGCTAGACGATAATATCTTTGCTTGCAACTTTCTAATGTTTCTGCATGTTTTTCAAACACATTAAAACAGATTTATTCACAATAAAATCACGTTCATTTTTATTTAAAAATATCAAATAGTACCTTTAATTTTCACAAGGACAAGTTCACATACCACTGAAAAGATTATCGGATAGGAACTATGTGTTCCAATTTGTAATCTCTCTTGTTAAACATTTTTCTTTGGTCCATTTAAGTCCACCTCCTCCTAAGTACAAGACCGTTTGACCTACTTTCGGCTCCAATCTTTCGGCTGACGCATCAGTTTTCAGAGTTTAGCCCATATTTTTCACCTTTGCTCACATATCATGGTCAATATTTCACCAGTGTATTATAGTTACAAAATATACAACATTTTCTGTTCTCATGTGCGTGTCATTTTTATGAATATTTTTCCATTGTAATTTTTTCTCACTTCTTCCCCATATTATTGGTGTCTCTTTATTGTCTTCTGTTCTTTTTTTTATCAATCTTTGTATTTCATTCCTCGTTCTGTTTTTTCAATATGAAGTCATTTCTTTTTTTATTTTCAGCCATAACCATATTAATATTGGTTCTCCTTTCCTCATGACTTTTATTTTCTTAGGCTTTACCTTATTTCCATTTACACCTCTGTCCAAATTTTCTCGTTTTCACCACTTTCCTATTGTCTCTCACTTTTCCTCCTCCCTTCCTTTTCGTGTACCTTAATGTGATGAATCTATTCAGATCACAATTTAGTCTCTCTGTTTGTCCCTGCCTGTCTATCTGTATGTACCCCCCCCCCCCTCTCTCTCTCTCTCCTGCTCTCAGTGTGTGTGCTTGTGTTTTATAATTTTACTTTTTGTCCTTTAAATCCTTTCTATCTGCTTTTCGAAAAATCCTTCACTTCTAAATTTCCTTCAAGGACAGAGGCGTAGCTATAGTGGGCGCGGGCCCCCCCCCCCCCAATTGAACGGGAAAAATAACGAATTTTATATAAAGAAAGAAAATGAGAAATGAATAAAGGTAGAGGGGAAAGGGAACCTATATAGGAGAGAATGATAGGACGTACTTCTACATCCTCCAACTAATCGGTGGCTTTGTTAATCTACATTTTATCCACTTAGAAAGTTAGATGTGATGCCAGTGCCCCCTGGGTAGCTGTTCCCACCTACGCCACTCTTATATTCATTTCTTCTCTGATAACATTAAACCATTCTTCATTTCGGGTAATGAGATGGGATGAGAGATTTAAACCCTTGACCCTACATGATTCTACTATCATAACTGGAAGCTCTGTGATAACTCTGTGATTTATTATTATATATATATATATCATTGCTTAAGTTCACTACCGCATACTACACCTTGTCAAAATTTAGGAGGGAAAAAAAGAGAGGAAATACGATTTGTTGTGGCTGTATCATTCACACGTCCACGCTTCTAAATTACAGCTATAAACTTCAAAAACGTCTGTTCGCAATAAACAGATATATTAAAGATATATTAATCGTTTTTACCCCGAGACATCATTTTCGGCACCAGAGAGCTGTAAAATGGCTGGCGACACTTCTCGTGAAATATGGATCTGATGGTGTTGGTACTTTGACATGGAATGCCTCCTCACGTTTAAGATTCGTCTTGGAATAACATTTATGTGAAATACGACATTGCCAAAAATGTTATACGGGCCCTAAATTAGCCCATGAAGAGGTGATATGGAGAACATGTCAACCAAATTTTTAGCATAGTTTTCCACTTTCCATTTTCATCTCATTTTCCTTTCGGATTTGATTCCTCCTTTTAGATTCGAATCAAGCGAGAGATACATATTCTAGATTCGTCAAGAAAACTAGCATGGAACTAAAAATTAGACTCTGAATTTATAATTTGGAAGAGAAGAGAGTCCCTCCCACCCCCCCCCCCCTCCCAATGAAATTGTGCGAGTACGTCTATATATGTTCATCATGACATGAAGTAAATTAAATTGATACTTTAAGCTGATTTTAGCATTAGCTAGCGAATACCAATAGGCCTAAATAGTCCTCTGAAACAAACTTTTGAAAGGTTCGAACTAAGAGAAATATTTAAAGTTTGAAGTAAACGCTCTTCATGCCCTCGTAATAGTATGGATAAAAGCTCGTTACACGACTTGAACTTTTCAGTAAAACGTTTTCTACTCAGAGGATTTCCTTGACTGAGTATTAGAAAGGGGTGGTTAGAAGTAAGGCTAATTCTTTTCATCGCCACCTTTTTAACACTCGCCCCCGCGACACAATTACACTCAAATGTCATAACTCAGTTAGCCTTATTTGATAATTCATACCAAATCTGTTACCCGATGATTGTTATTGTGTCATCAGGTCCCAACCCCCTCTCACGTCAGAGGTCGCTTCTCAATAACTATCCCAGATAGAGAGGGAGGGATGCGTGTCGCTTAACTCAAGTATGAGTCAATGTATGAAGCGTGTAACCATGGTAAGTGAATCATTGAAAGAAACAGAAATAATGGCATTAGGTTAATGTCCCCATTGCACAAAGACTAAATATTTCTGCTTCAAGCTGATGTAGACTTTTACTTTTTACGAAATATAACTGAGCGTATCCGAAAGTGCCTGCATAATATTTAAGGAAGAAGCGAATATGAAGACGAGACCCCCCCCCCCCCCTCCTTGCATGTTCATCCATATTTAAAATTGTATTAATTTATTTATTTAAATAGCAATGTCTCTCTTTGGAGGCGCACACCCTCGCACTGACCCCCCCCCCCCTCCCCGGCGATGGCTACGCCACTAGCCTGACCTGATGTAACACTAAAATGAATAACAACCCACAAATCACACGACAACAAAATTATTTCCCAATTTTTCCTGTAGCAGCCGATGGAGGCGCGCTCTCAGAAACCTTGACGTCAAGTTTTTTGGCGTCTCCGCAAAAAGAGCCTATGAACAGAGCTCGCGCCTGACGGTTGTAATAGCAGACGACCGAGCAAGCATCCATCACTCTACCTCATTGGCGGCGGATATTGTGGGCGTACGTTTGCGATCGTACACCTCTCTCAAACTTCCCTGGGAAAAGTTTTAATCCTGGCGACAAACTGTGACAGAGGTGGATCCCAAACTAAAAGAAATGTTTACTCTCTCTCTCTCTCTCTCTCTCTCTCTCTCGCTAATGAGTTATAGTGAGATGTAAACCATTAAGTCTTCAGCCCACTCATTCGATCTTGGATTTCATACAGTGATCGCGATCTCAAAACTGGTGTTCTTTAATCGATGTAAAAAGAAATAAAGTTGATCGCCTGGCTTTTATCCTTTCTCTCTCGATTCGAATTTCGCAGCTCAGCAGTAGGTGCGATATCGGATGGGTGGAAAGTTGCAGATATCACGGATTTATTATTGCTAAACGAATGAGGTATTTCATTTTGGATTTCACTTCCTACTTTCGTACGATCATTTTCAAGCCTCGTCCAAATACCTGGGAATCACTACTTAACGGAATATATCACACTTCACCAACGGACTGATTTTTTTTTAGCTTGTTCCATCTTTTCTCTAAGTTATTGTTTCTTGGCTGATTTTGAACTTCTATTTAAATAAAGATGGGATCGTCATCGTTTGTTATCATATCGACTCTGTACGTTTCGCTGCTCCCGGTGTTGGTCCTTGGTAATGGATGTCTAACTGGAGGAATAAACGGGGAGCGGCTTTGTTGCGAAGGGAAAGATGTGACTTGTTTTGCCAATGGTTACCAGCCTTATTACAGGTCATGTTACTGTGACGCGGCTTGTACCTATTCTCAAGACTGCTGCGGAGACTACCATCAAACATGTCAAGGTAGGAGTCCTTCAAGACCTTTGACCGTTGATGGGGGTGGGGGGGGTGGGGTGGGGAAGGAATCCCATCATTCCAACCCCCAGCCCCCATCTTTCCCCTCCCTCATTTTCTCCCATAGATTTTTCCTCAAAAAGTGCAATGCTCCCAATGTACCAAATGTAACTAATTTGGAGAGGGAGGTCACCCACCCCTCCAACCGCCCCCAATTTTTTTTTCCTCCTTCGCTATTTCCCCCAAACCATCAAACGGAAATTTTGTATACAGTATACTTTCCATTTTCACCTTTCTATTGTTATTGAAAATGGTAGGTGCTTATAGCATTAGATGCACTCGTTTTTTTCTATGTCTCTGCAACGGTAGATTTCTTTTTTAACCTGCCCTGTTTAACGATCTTGAAAATTATGTTCCATGACGATACTCCTTCCCTATTGAGTTTCTTCGAACAATATCTTTTGGCATGTGCCTAAGTCATGGCTCTCAGCCATTTTAGAGAGTACGAGCAAACTCCAAACAAAGCCTTGGCATCCCTGTATCATGTTATTAAAGTCTGAGAAAAGTCCAAGAACATACCACCCCCCCCCCCCCCAGAAGAAAAAAAAAAGAACTTGGCGAGCCAAATTTCATTTCCTTTCAAGTGTGACTCTTTCATAAATGCCATCAGCCATCGTGATACGCATATCTCCCATTTTACGTTCTGTACGCCAATCCGAAAAGGAAATACATAACGCGAAAGAATCAACAAAAGCTCGATTCGCCAATTTTCGAAAACGCAGGACGTCTAGAACGAACTTTTGATGACTCAGATTTCTAAATGTTCCATTCTGCTCTTGGTTTACCAATTTAAATTTCGGAATCCTCAAACTTTTATTAAACCTTTAATAAATCCAATCCCCATTTTATCGGTGTGTTCTTCACGCCTTCACTGCTCGTAGCATTACGTCACGGAGGATGCAATTTTTGACGGACACGCCTCATCTCTGACCAGACCCAGACGATCCCTGCCTTCTTCACACACCCACACACTCGTCATATAAGACATACTCACAGTGAGTGGCTGGTTTACAATCGTCTCATCAAGGTACGCATAATACAGAGTGGTGTATTAACGGAGATGGGACGTGCCCCCTTCTCCAATTAAATTAGCCCAACCCCCAACCCCCCAGCCCCCGAAGAGACAGAGGAGGAGGGGAGAACGATAGAAAGACGGCACGGCCCACTTAACACTCTGTCATATTTAATACACTTGGTAAGACCAGCCCCCCCCCCCCTTCCTCGCTCGCACACCCCCATCCCATGACGAACCCCTGCTATGCCCCTGCTTCAGTAAACAACGTCGTGAAATGCAGGAAGACATGGGAGGAATTCGTATTATTCAAAGATTCTTCCTCGAAAATGAGTGTTATAAAAGTGGAATCATCATCAT